>PVJL010006440.1:0-43425 GCA_004026885.1 Lyroderma lyra | reverse complement strand
ATTTCTCTGTCTTTATCATCCTAGAATTTTGTTTTAGTCCTAGGATTTATTTGACCTCTTTTCCAGTGTTTCATTAGCATTTCATCCATATCTTCTCAGGAGTCCTTCATATGGTTCAGCCATTTTTATACTTCTTAAGACATGTAAGCCTTTGATTAAATAAATATATGCTCCAAAATAATAAATGCACATAAAAGTTTTTTTGGGTGAAAAGTAAAACTTTTAGGAATAAATAAAATTTTTATAAACATGTTTATGTACCATGTTATGTTCAAAATAGATTTTGTGTTTAACATTACATGTTGTAGGAATCCTCAGTTTAATTTCTAGAAGGTTGAGTAAATATACATTCAGAAATGCCTATGATTCTTATAAACATTTCCTATCTACTTGTCAACTATTAGTGTTAACATTTATAAGTGAACAGATGACATGCTTTGACACAATCAGTAAATCCTTGTCTGTTTATTTCTAGAGTAAGCATGTGAAAGTCACATTCAGCTGAACTTTGGAAAAACATACAAATTTTACATGTTTTTTAAAAAAGAAAGAACAGATAAAAAATGGAGTCACTTTTGCTCAGCCACTTCACCAAAATAAAAGCTTAATAACGAACCTAATTGCAGTTTCAGCCTCTCCCAAGAGTAGAAATTTAAACCAGTCAGGAATTTCCTAACCAATACTAGGGAGGTAATCTGCCTGATAAGACCCCCTTGTTGACATTCCCTTGCCCCTAAAAGAAGATGTCCTGGCCTAAAAATAATCTCCCCTTTTTTTCCTAATATCCCCCCTTATCTCACCATTCTTCTTATAAAATTATTCTATTTTGTACAATTCCTTGGAGGACTCTTCTAGTAGCTAGATGGGATGCTGCCCAATTTGTGAATCACTAAATAGAGCCAATTAGATCTTCAAATTTACTCTGTCAAATTTTGTTCTTTAACAGACACAATACATAGAAAATAGAGGTTTTTCAACAGTAGATCTGTCTACAAGCCTTAGGGACGTTAACAATGTCAACTAGGCCAGTTTTTACCTCTTATGGCCAATTATATGCTTTAGAGATAGGGATGTTAAGCAACACATTTGGTTACCAAAATATTTTTACTAAAGGCTTCCCATGGGTCAACTGAGACCTTGTGTATATATACACACATAAAAATCCATAAGGAATTCCAGAATTAAAAAAAATGAGCACAGTCATTAACTAAGTAACAGCTGAAGATACATCCCTTAGGGTGGAAAGTTGGTGTTAATGTTTCACACTGGTTCAGAAAGTCATAGATTCCTTCTTCTTTCCAGGAAACTATGGAGTTCCCTGCTTTCCATGGTTTTCTGCCTTTGTCTCCCTATGCCATATACATCTGCTATGGGTAAAGTTGGTTCTGATAGTCTGACTGCATTAGGGACCCCAATGAAGGACCTCTCCATATTTATATACATTGCAATGTGACTTTTCTGCCACTCCAATAAAAATTCTGTTTCCCCACTTCTTGGATCTGTCTGGCCTGTGATTTCTGTGGCTACTAGAATGCAGTGGGAATGACGGTGGGTTAGTTCCAAGCCTAGGTCTCAAAAGGTCTTGGGGACTTGCACCTCATCTTTTAGAACCCTGCTTCCACCATGAGAACAAATCTAAGCTAGCCTCCAGGATGAGACCACACATCTCATCTGAGACAAACCATCTTAACTGAGGCCAACCGAGACTAGCCTGCTTCTGGCCATCCCATCAGCTGACTGCAGGTGCTTGAGTTAGACTTGCCAAGATCAGCTGAGCTTAGGCCAGACCAGAAAAACTTTCCAAGTGACAGATGAGCTAAATAAATGCTTATTATTTGATGCCATTGTGTTTTGTGGTTGTCACACAACATTGCTATAGTAATAGATAACCAATACACTGACTTACATTTCTTCAAAATGAAATAGCTTTAGTATTTATTCTGCATTTTAGTATTATGTATAAATGTATATTAATATTTAGTATTACATAAAATAGTGTAATATTTTATATTTACATAAAAATAGGACATAGTGTAAAAAATTCAAACACTTTAGTGTTTTAGATAAAGCATTTGATTGCCAAGATATTTTTACTAAACACTGCCCACAGGTCAGCTGAGACCTGTGTACACACACACAAATACATACTGTCCTATAATCTTATATATATGTATATAGCTTTGTTTCTTAAAGTTTTGCAATCTTTATTTGGAAGGCAATGAGTAGAGAACAGCTTTCTTTATTTGGGAGGTTGATGGGTTGAGAAAAATTTTATTTGGAACAATGATGAGTAGAAAACACCATTATTTGAGGGGAGTGATGAAGGAAGGGCACCCAGTTCGAGGGATTAGAAAGGAAAGAGAGTTGAAGATTAAGGTTCTTGGATGATAGAGATGTCCATTTTGAACAATTGACCATGTGATCCAGGTCACAAAAGAAGACAGAGAAATATGCGATAACTGGATAACTGGGAGATTGCTTAGATGAAATGCAACTTACAGAATTAATCTTAAAGAGGACCAAGGACTGTTTCCTCAGAGGGATGAGAGGAGGATCCAAAAGAATGCCAGAAATTGTGGCCAGATGGAAATATGTGCCCTGCATGGCTATTTGTTCTCTGTTCTTGATGTGTCTTCTACATTCTATTAAACAAAGAATGTTACTTGTATTCCATTATTCTGTCACTATATGTCTTTCTCCCTATCAGACTTTAAGTTATTTGAGGGAGTGGATTATTTCTTTAATTTTTAACTCTCTTGAACCTAGCACTCAAAATGTGTTTAAAGAATACATTTAAGTTAAAACATTAATTACTGCAATACAAGATGAGGGAAACTGAAATGACAGCAGTTTATAAGGAAAAAGCTCTGGGAATAAGGGTTGAAAATGAGATGACAGGATATGCTAGAAGGGTTTACTGGGGCAGTAATCTCAGTTGAACCACACAATGTTAGTAAAAAGAAGAAAACGAGAGGACACTCACATGGATACCCAAATTATAAGCAAAATATTAGCAAATTGAATTCAACAACCTATTCTAAATATACATCATAACTAAGTATAATTTTTCTAAGAAATGCAAGGAGTATTTAACATAAAAATTCATCAATGCCACCAATGTAATTAAAAATATTAACAAAATACAGAAGATAAAATATATTTCATTGGATATATTAATGTAAAAAAGTAAAAAATAAAATTCAGTGCATTTATGATTTTCAAAAAATGGTCTTAGAAATTCTATCAGTTTCCTATCGGTGCTGTAAGAAATTATCAGAAACTTAGCCTAAACCAATACAAATTTATTCTCTTTCAATTCTGGGTGCAATAAATCCAAAAATAATTTTAAGGGGCTAAAACCAGGTGTTGTCAAGTCTGGCTCATTCTGAAAATGTTAAAGGAGAATCTGTCCTTGCCATTTTTAGCTTCTAGAATTCGCTTATGTTCCTTGACTCTTGACCATGTCCTCACCTCACATCATTGTTTTTTCCCCTGTTTCCATCATCACATTGCTTTTAAAAAATTTTCTGTAGTAAAATCTCTCTTTACCTCCTTGTACCTTAATCACATTTGTAAAGTCCCCTTTGCCAGGTAAGGTAATGTTCACAGGTACTAGGGATTAGGACCTGGATATTTTTGGGGACCATTATTCAGCTATCCATGGAGAGTTAAGATTAAGATTATAAATTGGCCAGCTACTTTATAGAGGCCAATTTTGTGGTATATATTCACTGAAAGGTATATATTCAATAAGCTGGGTTTTCACTTCTGGCACATGTGCAGAGGAGACTTGCCAAAGATGTTTATTGTGGAATTGTTAATAATAGGGGAAAAAAACCCATAGCACTTTTTTTCATTTTTTAATTGTTAAATTATAGTAGAAATTCAATAATATATTAGTTTCAGGTGTACAGCATAGGGGTTAGACATTTATATAATTTATAAAATGATACCCTGATATGTCTAATACTCTCTTGGAACTGTACATAATTATTACAATATTAGTGGCTATATTCTATATGCTGTACTTTACATACCAGTGACTATTTTGTAACTTACATTTTGTACTTCTTAATCTCTTCCCCTTTTTCACTCAGCCTCTCAAACCCTTGCCATCTGGCAGTCATTGGTTAGTTCTCTGTGTTAATGAGTTTGCTTTTATTTTGCTCTTTAGATTCCACATACAAGAGAAATCCTATAGTATTTGTCTTTCTCTGTCTGACTTATTTCACTTAGCATAATATGGGTAACTTCTATCTCCATCCATGTCACAAATGGTAAGATTTTATTCTTTTTTATGATTAATATTCCATTGTATATATGTACCACTTATTCATTATCCATTCATGTATTGATGGCCACGTAGGTTGCTTCCATATCTTGGCTGTTATCAATAATACTGCAATTAAGGTTGCATAAATCTTCTTTGTAGAAATGCCCAGAAGTGGGATTGCTGGGTCATAGAGTAGTTTTATTTTTAATTTTTGGGGAACCTCCATAATATTTTCCATTGTGGTTATATCAGGTGGCAATTTCACCAACAGTATACAAGGGTTTCTTTTTTTCATCTTTCCCAACACTATGTGTTGGTTGATTTTTTGATGATAGTCATTCTGACAGATATGAAATGAGGCCTGATTGTGGTTTTAGTTTGCATTTCTATGACAATTAGTGATGTCGAACATCTATTCATATGTCTATTGGCCATGTGTATGTCCTCTTTGAAGAAATGTCTATTCAGGTCTTCTGCCCACTTTAAAAAATCAGATTGTTTGTTTTTTGGTGTTAAGTTGCATGAATTTAAATATTTTGGACAGTAACCCCTTATCATATGTATCATTGGCAAATACCTTCTCCCAATCAGTATGTTTTTTCATTTTGTTGATAGTTTCCTTTGCTATGCAAAATCTTTTTAGTTTGATGTAGTCCTGTTTGTTGATTTTTTTCTTTTGTTTTCTTTGTCAAATAACTAACTAAATAAATAAAAACAAAGAGAAAAAAGAGCAATGTCAAAAAGTTTAATGCCTATATTTTATTGTAGGAGCTTTGTGGTTTTGGGCCTTACATTTAAGTCTTTAATCCATATTGAGCTTATTCTTGCATAAGGAGTAAGAAAGTGGTCCAGTTTCATTTTTTTACATGTGTCTATCCAGTTTTCCCAGCACCATTTATTAAATACACTTTCTTTATCCCATTGTATATTCTTGCCTTCTTTGTCACAGATTTATTGACCATATAGACTTGGGCTTATTTTGGAAGCTCTCTATTTCTGTACTATTGATCTGTTTTTATGTTAGTACCATACAGTTTTGATTACTATAGCTTTATACTATAGTTTGGTATCAGGTAGGATGATATTGCCAACTTGTTCTTCTTTCTTAATTCAGGGTCTTTTATGGTTCCATATAAACTTTAGGATTATTCTAGTTCTGTGAAAAATGGCATTGGTATTTTGATAGGGATTGCATTGAATGTATAGATTGCTTTGGGCAGTATGGTATCATGAATTGATACATGATATCAATTCTTCCTATCCATGGGCACAGCATGTACTTTCATTTATTTGTATCTTCTTCAATTTCTTTGTTCAATGTCTTATAATTTTCCAAGTACAGGTCTTTTACATTTTTCCTTAAATGTATTGTAAGGAAAATACATTTTCCTTAAATGTATTTATTTATGATGCAATTGTAAGTTAGGTTGTTTCCTTAATTTCTTATTCTGATAGTTTGTTACTGGTGTATGAAAATGCAACTAATTTCTAAGTGTTAATTTGTATCTTACTACTTTATTGAATTAATATATGAGTTCTAATAATTCTTGGTGGAATCTTTAGGGTTCTGTATATATTGCATCATGTCATCTACAACAATGACTGTTTTACTTCCTTTTTCCAATTTGGATGCCTCTTAATTATTTTTCTTGTCTGAGTGCTATGGCTAGGTCTTCCAATACTATATTGAATAAAAGTGATAAAAGTGAGCACCCTTATTTTCTTCCTGATCTTAATTAGAATGCTTTTAGGTTTTCCCCATTGATTATGACAACAGCTGTGCATTTGTCGTATATGGCCTTTATTATGTTGAGGTATGTTCCCTGTATTCTCATTTTGCTGAGAGTTTTTATCATAAGTGGATGCTGAATCTTGTTAAATGCTTTTTCTGTATCCATCGATATGACCATATTATTTTTATTTTTCATTTTGTTTATGTGGTGTATCACATTAATTGATTTGTAGATACTGAAACAATCTTGCATTCCAAAAATAAATCCCACCTGATCATGCTGTATAATCTTTTTAATGTATTGCTGAATATGATTTGATAATATTTTGTTGAGGATTTTTGGATCTATGAGTATGTTCATTAGGGAGATTGGTGCATATATATATATATATATATATTTTTTTTTTTTTTTTTCTTTTTTTTTCTAATGTCTTCATCTGGTTTTGACAGTGTAATTCTGGGCTCATAAAATGAACTCAGAACCTTCTACCATCTGGAAGTTTTTGGAATATTTTGAGAAGGATAGGCATTAATTCTTCTTGGAATATTTTGTTAAATTCATTTGTGAAGCCATCTTGTCCAACTTTTTAAAATTAAATTTAATTTTTTTATTTGGGTAATTCCCTGGCTGGGAATCGAACCCAAGCTGCAGCTTGACAGTGCCGAAGCCTAGCCACTACACCACCAGGGAACTCCAAAAAAAATATTGTCCAACTTTTGCATGTTGGGTGGTTTTAGATTACTGATTCAAATATGTTCATAGTTATCAGTCTGCTCGGATTTTCTGTTTCTTCTTGATTTCGTCTTAGAAGACTATTTTTTAAAGAAATTTATCCATTTCTTTCAGACTATCTGAAATTGTTTGTTTGTAGTATTATCTTATAATCTTTATATTTCTGTGGTGTCACTTGTCACTTCTCCTTTTTCACTTCTGATTTTATTTATTTGCATCTTCTCTCTTTTTGCTTGATGAGTCTGGTTAAAAGTTTATCAATTTTGTTTACCTGTTCAAAGAAACGTCTCTTGGTCACATTGGTCTAATATATTATTTTTTAGACTCTATTTTATTTATTTCCACTCTGATCTTTATGATTTCATTCCTTTTGGTCACTATGGGAATTGTTTGCTGTTCTTTTTCTAGTTTTTGTAGGTGTAAGGTTAAATTGTTTATTAGAGATTTTTCTTCTTTCTAGACCTAAGCCTGTATTGCAATGAGTCTTTTTCTTAGAACTGTTTTGTCTGTGTCTTATAAATTTTGGGCCATTGTGTTCTTATTTTCATTTTTCTTAAGGTAACTATTAATTTCTTCCTTGATCTCACTGTTAACCCATTTGTTGTTTAGCAGCATGTTATTTAACCTTCATGTATTTGTGCATGTGTTTTTAATTTTAATTGATTTCTCATTTTATACCATTGTGATCAGAAAAGATTCTTGATATGATTTTAATTTTCTTAAATTTAGTAAGACTTGTTTTCTGCACTAACATATGTTCTGTCTTAGAAAATGTTCCATGTGTGCTTGTAACAAATTCATATTCTGCTCCTTTGGGGTAAAATGTTCTTAAAATGTCAATTAAATTAATCTATTCTAAGGTGTCATTTAAGGTTGCTGTTTCCTTCTTGTTTTTTTGTCTGGATGGTTTATCCATTGATATCAATGGGATGTTAAATTTCTGTACTATATTTTTATCTTTCCCTTTATATCTGTCAATATTGACTCTATATTTTTAGGTGCTCCTATGTTGGGTGCATAAATGTTCACAAGGGTTATATCATCTTGATGAATTGATCCTTTTATGCTTGTGAAATGTCCTTCTTTGTCTCTTGTCATCAGTTTAGTTTTAATTCTATTTTGTTTCATATAAGTATTGCTACCTAAGCTTTTGTTGTTTCCGTTTACATAAAACATTTTTTTATCCCTTTACTTTCAGTTTGTGCATGTTTTCCTATCTGAAGTGAGTCTCTTGCATGATGCATAATGCATGAGTCTTGCTTTCTCATCCTTTTAGCCACTCTATGTCTTTTGATTGGAGTATTTGACCCATTTACATTTAAAGTAATTCTTTATATGTGTAGTTATTTACATTTTCTTGTTCTTTTCTCATTGTCTTCAACCTTTGGCATTTTAATTATGATGCATCTTGATATGAGCAAAGTCTTTGGGTTTATGTTTCTTGACACTCTCTGAACTTGCTGGATTTGTATATCTATTTTCTTCTCCTGGTTAGGAACGTTTTTGTCATTATTTCTTCACATAGGTATTCAATTTCTTGTTCTCTCTCTTTTTCTTCTGGTACATCTAGAAGATGTAAGATGTAAGAAGATGCATAACAAATGTCATTATGCTTAATGTTTTCCCAGAAATCCTTTAAACTATCCTCAATTTTTTTATTTTGTGTTTTTTGCTGTTCCAATGGGCTGTTTTCCAGTATCTTATCTTCCAAATTGCTAATTCAGTCCTCTGCTTCATCTAATCTGATCTTGATTTCCTCTAATGTGTTCTTTATTTTAATTATTGTATCCTTCATTCCTAATGGGTTCTTATTTTTATGGTTTCTATTTTTTTATGTAACTTCTCACTGAGTTCACTTATTCTTTCCCTAAGTTCATTGGGCATCTTTATAGCCAGTATTTTGAACTCCGTTATCTAGTAAATTGCTTGCCTCCATTTGTTTATGTTTTTTTCCTATAGTTTTGTCCTGTTTTTTCATTTGGGACATGTTTGTTTGTCTCTTCATTTTGTCTGCCTTCTTGTGTTTGTCTCTACATATCATGCAGATCTACTATATATCCCAGTCTTGGCAGAGTGACCTTATGCAGTAGGTGTCCTATGGAGCCTAGTGGTACAGTCTCTCTTGCCACCCAAGTCAGGTGCTCCCAGCATGTGTCCCTTGTGTAGATTGTTTGTGCCCTCCTGTTGTAGTTGATACTTGGATTGCTCTTGGCACATCCGTGGGTTGGACTGACCCTCAAGCTGACAAGTTATGGCTACAGAGGATGAACTATTGTGTAGGATCTGCCTTCATGGAGTGGGATTTTTTTAGTGGGGCTCCGGTGTCTGCGAAGTCCACTCTTTGAGTGTGGTGTTTGTGGAGCTAATTGGGTGGTGCTCTGGTGTGATCTGAAGATTGTAACCAGGTATGTTTGTCCTGTGTCTGTGCCTGTCTAGAGGCTACCTGGTAAGAGCTACAAAGTTACCTGCAGTTAGTAACTTCCTGTGCTAGGCTTAGAAGCACCTAAGAGAATTTTTGCTGTGAATTAAGTTTGGCTGACACTCATACTGGACTTGGGGTCACTTAACAAGAGATACAGGGCACACTAAAGCCAACTGCTGCATGTTTGGAGTGTGAACCTTTGAGAGATTTTAGGAATGTCTGTAGCACAGGCCAAGACTGACCACTTGTGAGGAATAGCCACTGAAAGAATTTAGGGCAGATATAAAAGTTGGGTGGGGTGGAGTTTCTAGGAATCATCAGAGTGTGGTAGGCTATGTTAATCAGGTTGATGGAGACCCTGATTGGCACCCATCTGCACCTACTGGGTAGGTGGGGGGTTCAACAAAGAAATAATGGTACCTGCCAGTACTTCCATCCTGGGGAGAGCTGCCCCTTTAGCCCCAGCCCTGAAGCCAGAAAATTTAGATTTTCCCTGTATGTCCCTGGCACTTTTCAAGCTGCTGTCACTCACTGGAACTCGGGGAGAATGTGAACTAGTGAGTCTGTGATTGGGTCCTTTAATAGGATGTTTGGGTTTTCAGCAACCCTCTATCTCACCCAGTTGGAATCCCCCTTGATTTTCACAGCCAGATGTTGTGAGCACTCCTCTTTCTGTCATTGGTACTCTGAGCTGGGGAGCCCAGTGTTGGCCTGGGACCCCCTCACACCTCGTTGGGGCAAGGGGTGACCACTGCAGCTGAGATCTTTCTTCTGAATCTTAACTGCCAACTATGAGTGTGATACTAGCCTACTTCAAGTCCCTGCCTCTCCTACCAGTATAGACATGGCTTATTTATCCATAGTACTTTATAATAACAGGACAGTGGAATGAAGTGCAATATAGCTACTCCTTACTTAATGACCTACCTGTTTAATCACTGCTCAGACTTACAACCCATTCTCCAGCATGGGGAATCCTCTTTCTCAATCTGTGTGAGTCTTAGAAATCCTCTTCTCAGTTTTGTTTCATTTCCACAGAAGGATAGTGTTCAGTACACTAAGCATTTGCAATCATGCAAGACTACATATTTTGTTTATAAGTGTGGTGTTGCATGATATCTATTAAAAATACATACCCTATGGCACCATGACATCTGCCCTTAAGCTTCTCAATTGTGGACCAATTTGCTTAACAACCCACTCATAGGAACAAAATTCAGTCCTTAAATGAGGAGTGCCTGCAATTAGATTATAGTCTTTGGAGCCAGCCAGACTTATATTTGAGTCCTGATGCTATCACTTACTAGCTAAATGATTTCAGAAAGACTAGTTAACCTTTCTGGTTTGTTTTCTTTATCTGTAAAAAAGCCACATCATTGGGTTATTTTATGAAGTAAATAGGAATATCCATGTAAAATGACTAATTACACAGTGCTTAGTACATGATATGCTCTAAAAATGTGTATAACAATAATACAGTTAAAATACTGACTGAGCTCATAGTGAAGCACACCATTAAATGATTAGGGGACTGAAGAAAACATCTTCTTCACACTTTGTTGTTCCAGAAGACAAACTCAGGACCTGAGTGGATATCAGAGGCTGACAAATTTTGAATAAATATAAGAAAGAGCTTTCCAACAATCAGAGCTCTCTGAAGATAGAGTAAGCAGCTGAACAAAAAATAAGAGAATTCCTTGTCTCTGAACATTTTCAGTCTGGAAGACCATCTGGCAGTGATAGTGCCAACGAGATTCCTTTTTGAATAGAAGTTGGAAGAAGTAAGTTCTAAGTTTCTCCCAGTTATAATAATGCAATTATATTTTATTTATTAAAAATTGTTTTTCAAACTAGCATTTTTGTAACAAGCCAAACACTAGGCCACCCAATACTGGGGTGGGGTGGGGATGAGAAAGTGAATCTCCACACTTCCTAATCCTATCCTTACGGGGTAACCAATGTTGACAGCTTAGGTTTTGTTCTTTTTTCTGGACCTTTTTTATACTCATACAAACTTATGTAAACACACTCATGCACATGACTCCCTTTCTCCTGTCCCCAGTGTTTCTTGTTTTTTAGATCATAAGATCATACTATATATGCTGTTCAGCAGCTTTTTTTTTTTTACTTAAAATATCATGGACATTACTGATTTCAGAATTCATATAGAATAAGTGTGCTTGAAACACAAAGACAATTTTGAAAAATTTATTATAAAGCTACTTAGTCAATATTGTATGGTATTAACATAAACATGGATAAATAAACCATAATAAAAAATTTAGGAATAAGTAGAAAAATTTGACATTTTAAGTTGATAAGAAAATGATTCTCTCCCCTTCCATTTATATAGATGCTAACTGTGCACCAAATATATTTTTATATAAAAACAAAAATACATTTAAGAAATTAAATACAAATATTAAAAATATTAGAAGGCAATTTAAGAACCCTGTGTATAACCTTGGGCCAGTGTATGTATTTGGGTGGATTTCTAAACAATGTAAGAAATCCCAAAGTCAAAAAGATTGAAAAATTTGACTATATAATAAATAAAGACTTGATTAGGAAAAGATACAATAGACACAGTTGAAAACAAATTATATAGGAAGAAAATATTTGTAATACATGTAACAATCAAGGAGTTAATGCCTTTATTATATTACAAAATCACATTTTAATAGGAAAAAATTAAGTAACCCAGTTTTAAACTGGTCACATTAGGTGGTGAACTTATTATACAAGTTGACAATGCACTGTAGAATTGTATACCTGAAACCTATGCAATCCTTGCTAACAGATGTCACCCCAATAAGTCTAACAATAAAAATGAATTTAAAAAATAAATAAATAAAAAAAATAAAAAAAATAAACTGGTCAAAGTATAGCAACAGGTTATAGACAGAAGTGGAGATCAGATGGGCATTAAACAAATGAATACATACAAACATTAGATATTGAGAAGGAAATGCAATGCAACAACAAACTGTCATTTTAATACATTATATTGGCAAAAATGTAAAAGATTTATAACATCTAGAGGTAAAAAGAGTGTAGGGAAATAGCTCTCATAAATTGATTTTGAGAATGTAAAATGTCCTCTTCTGGGAAAATGATGTGGCAAATTAGAGTAAAAATTAATTATATTCTTTGACCCATCAGTTCTGCCTTTAAGAATCACTCCTACAGAAGTGAAGTCATCATAGTGCAAAACCACATATTCAAGGATTCATATTATAGCATTTTTAAAGTGACAACAAACTGGAAAAATCATCAATGTGTATAATTAGGTATAGGTTCAATAAATAATGATACTTTCCCATGTAATGTTTTTTAAAAAGAGGTATTTATCTGGTGGGAAGATAAAATTTTAATTGATTATAAAGAAACATATGTTTAGCTTTTAGTTTTAACTCACATATGAATCATCAAGATTTTTTGTTGTTTTTGTTTGTTCTTTGGAATCATTTTTCTTCAGTAGCTATTGCCCCATTCACATTTTAAAAATAGACACACTTACTCTTTCTTCTCCATACATGAACACATACATCTTACCTTTAAAAAGAAACATTTCTAAAATATAAAACTAGCACATAGTCAATACAGAAAATTGAGAAAATAAGTATTAAAAATGTAAATTTTCAATTTATGTTTCTTAGTTGTATTTTGGTTTGTTGTTTGTGTGTGTGTTTGCCTGTGTATATGTGCACATGTGTACATGTATACACAATATATATTTATGTGGTTATATTCCTATTTATATTTGCATTTTTAACAGCATTAAATAGCAATTTCTTTCCATAAAAATATATTAATATACTATTTTAAATAACAATAATAGTCCATCCTGAGGCTGTAACATTATTTGTTTTTGCTACTAGAAATTGAGGTGATTTACTCTTTTCAGTATGTAAAATAGTGCAATGGATTACTCACATGATTTTGGTAAGAAAGTAAAATGGTATAACCACTCTGGAAAATATTTTGGTAGCTTCCTAAAAAACTAAATAAGCAACTACCATATGACCCCAAAACTGGACTCTTGGGTATTCCACCTAGAGAAATAAAAACAAGCTCACAAAAACCTGTACACAGATGTTCAAAGTAGCTTTATTCATAAGAGCCCAACACTGGAAACAACTTTGAGTGGGTATACCAGTGTGGTTAAGTAAACATGGTACATCTGTATCAGGGACAGACTACTCCTCAACAATAACAAGGAATAAAATACTGAGACTTGCAACTTCCAGGGAATCATGCTGAGTATAAAAAGCCGATCGCAAAGATTTCATACTGTATGAGTCCATTTATGTAACATTGAAATGACAATGTTATAGAAATAGAAAACATATTAGTGATTGCCAGGGGTTTAGAAGGAGGTGGAACAGAATAGGAAGGAAATGGGTGTGGCTATAAAAGGGCAACTTGTTGGGTCCTTATGATAGGTGAAATGTTCAGCATCTTGACTATGTCAATGTCAATATTCTGGTTGTGATATTATGTCACAGTATAAGATGCTATCATTAAGAAACAGGTAAAGAGTACACAAGATATCTATTATTTCATACAACTGTATGTGAATCTACCATTATCTGAAAATTAGAAGTTCAAATTTAAAAAATCAGTGCACTGAGCGTTCCTATGTACGTGAGTTTCCATTTGTTTTCTTAGGCTGTGTTCCTAGAGGTGAAACGTCTTTCATAAATTATATTGACATTTTTAGAATCACAATGTCAAATTGTTTTTCAGGAAGATTTGTACAGTTTGTATGAGCTTGTAGTTTCAGATAAGGTAGATAGTAACTACACCTTTTCTGTAATAATAGCCAGTGTTATCATAATCTTGTCATTCATGGGGCACAGTCTTGAGCACTTTGCCTTTCATTTTAACTCCCAGCAGGCTCATGTGGTAGGTTTGCTGTTACCCTACCACAGGTGAGGAAACTGAAACTCAAAGAAGCTGAAGAAACTGTTCAAAGTTCCATACCTGCAAGTGGCATCATTGAGACTCATACTAGGTCAATTTAATGCCAAAGCCAGTGTGCTAAAAACTGTGCCATGTTATGCTTTTATTTATCAGACTACCTGCTAGGTACTAGGCATGCAGTTTAGGGATTAAGAGAGTATTATGTAGATATAGGAAAAATAATTTGTCTGAATAGCACTGAGACTTTAAAAGACCTGAGGTGGTGGAACATAGATGACACTTCCAGAACCATTATTAACTGAAATCAGGTTTTTCCTTGGTTTTCTGGCTCTTTATAGTTTTGCAGAACTAAATAGTGAGGCTAAGTTCTCATAATGTTTTCTTCAAGAAGTTTCAAGCTTGCTTTTAAAATATAAAGCTAAAGGTAGCTGTCTGCTGCTAGTGTATTTCTATAAAAGACTTAGTCCTAATTTTTTAATCATTGGATCTATAACACATGTAGTTTTGTTCTCAACTCATTTATGGACCAAGAGGAATGTAAAAGTAGGAGAGGGTAGATTATACACTGTGCTGTGTATGATCCATGTATGTGAGGTCACTCATCATTACTTTCATAAATGTGCCAAAGCTTTCATCCTTCAGTTGTTTCAGGTAAGGAGTTAATCATATTTATTAAGTGTGTCCCAGAGAGTATTGTTTTAATGACTCTTCCTTTTAGTTGTATGATTTTCAGATTTCATTTTATGTACTGAATTGATTCCTCCAGGAAAATGACATTTTCATGGTGGTCTTGTGTTTATATAGGACCATATTTCACTTGAAACTACTTAACTTTAACTGTGTGTATAATTTACTGAATGTAGCTGATAACATTTAAATTAGGGATTGACCTTTTTTTTAGCAGAAAAAATCAGAAACCAATTTGTTTTGCTAGTTGTTTAGAGTCTGGAATTTTATACCAAAAACCATTAACTTGTTCCATTTAAATAAATGCTCTATTAAGTATTATTATAATTGTGGCTATGTAAGTTTTGGTTAAAGTGAACTGATTAATTTGCATTGCATGCCAATAATTCATTCATTCATTTTAATTCATTTTGTTACCCCCTATGTATACTACATTATTTAACATAATTATTCTGAAGTAGTTTCCTCTTTTTTCAAAAACAAAGTCCTAGACTTTGTAATCCTTCTGTATGTGAAAATTCCCACCATGCCTTGCTTTCTTTTTATTGCTTTTCTCCTCCCCTCTCCCCCCATTCTGGGAGAAGACGACTAAATGATAAAGATATGTCATGGATGATTTATGAAATGGAATAATAATATAGCCCATCATTTTCCACATCCCTTTACTTCTACTGCTTTTTTTTTTTTTTTTTGGATTGCCACCGTGTATTGAGTACATATCTTCAACCAGCTGTCCAAAAAGATGCATAAGTCTTTTATCGGTCTGGACTCTCTCCATGTCTTCCTCAGGGCCAATGTTAACAAGGAGTATAAATTACCAAGAAAGCAAAAATAAAAATTCAGATGTAATGAACATCTATGACAGAGGTGAATGAGGTCTTGGAAGTGAAAAGTAATTGGATCTAATTGTGAACCCCAATTATTCACAGCAGGAACATGTGTAGAATTCATGAGTTTGGATGATCTGTTCCACACTGAATGTAAGCAGGGCTAGCCACAAGTAATCACATGCACACAGTGTGTTACTTCAAGTTACGCTCCTTATTGGGCAAACCAGATAGCTTTAATACTGTCCTAGTGATGTTTCATGTTCTTGCACTAAAAGGAAGTCTGGAGTAAGAGTGCCCCATAGTGGTTCTCAGCACTTTTTTATGATTTTATGCCATTTGCATATGTAGACTGCACCTTTCAGTAGTTCTCATTTTACATTAGTGGTTTTCAACAATGGTTAGGGTGAAAGAGAGGGTGGGACTAGAGCAGACATACTGGAAACATTAGTGGAATGTTGGGGCACGTGCTCCAAAAGTGCCTCCCAGGAAATTATAATCTACTATTTCAACCAACACCACCTGTCTCACTCCTGTTGAAAATAACATAACAAGGAATAGAAGGAACTACTACACTAAACTCTGTGTCAATAAAATGGACACTGTAGAATTGTACACCTGGAACCTATGTAATTCTTACTAACAAATGTCACCCCAATAAGTTTAACAATAAAAAAATATAAAATAAAATGGAAATACCCAAATAAATATAGTCCTTTCTTGGAAAATTATAAATTATCAATATTGACTCTAAAAGGAAAACAATATTATTATATATAGACAAATACCATGAAAATAATTTTAATAACAAAGACTTATGCATAAAAGTTTTAGCATAGTAGAGGTCTGTGACAAGTTCTTTCAAACTTTCAAGGAACAAATAATTCCAATGATTTAAATAAGCTGTTCCTGTCTAACCATGTACTCACATGATCCCAATTTTTTTAAACAAATTCATATGCATGCTATTATTTGTAGAAAAAAATTGGAAACAAAGACCTCAAAATACTAAAGGCATTTATATCTGATTGGTAGGATTTGGGGTTTTATATCTTTCTTCATATTTTATTTTCCAAATTTTCTATATTGAGCATGAAATATTTTTATAATTTTATTTTTATAATTTAAAGTTGATGAATCATCTTTTCTTGAAGAAAGTAGATGCAAATACAGTAAGCGAGAAGCCACCTGAACATAGTATGAGAAGTTTGTGAACAATGTCTATCTTTTGTTGAAGAGGTCTCTTTGTAGAGTAACTGTTGTCACATTTTTAGTAGGACTTGAGTGATTCCCCTAGGCTGGTGGCCCTCCACCCTGGGTGCATGTTAGAATCTTCTGGGAAGCATTAAAAAGTTATCGTTCAGACACTGGTAAATACAAGGGTTGTCTGGAAAGTATCCAGCCATGTAATATAAAAAATAGAGGCATTTATGACTGGATTTTTTCTGGACAGCCTTGTATTTTTAAAGGTCCCCAAGTAATTCTAAAGTTCAGCCAGGTTCAGATCATTGTCAGAGGCTGACTATGTTTTCAAGAGTTCTGACACTTTGGCTCATTTCAGCAACCAAGGAAGCCAGGGGTCCCTTTGGCAGGATAAACTGAGGCAAATAAAAACCCATTCCATCTTCAGTCTGTTTTTGTTGTTTTGTTTTGTTTTGTTTTGTTTGTTTGTATGGTTTTTTTTTTTGGCTCTTTGAATAGAGAGGCAGAGGCTGCACTTCACCATTGTATTTGCCAGGTGTCCAGTTTGCATATCTGTCTTTTGCTGAGATGCAATTTGAGATAAGAACCCCCTAGTGAAAACTACTCAGCATGAAGGTATTGTTTACATGAACTATTTAATTCAACCCCTCTTAGGGAACAAGAGGTTTAGTTTAGTTTCTAGTGATGTTTAGTTTTAAGAATTTCCATTACACCTAGCCTGGATGTCAATTCTATCTCTTATCACTCAATAAAACAATTTATTAGGAAAATAAGGTTTGAAAATGACAGAATACATGGAGTACAACTCTTGCAAATCATAAATGTTCTAAATCTTGTTGGACAGCAAGAGACGTAACTAAGCTATATTTTTCCTTATAGCTCCTGGTTGGGAGCTGGGTCTTGAGGTCTGCACTGAGCTGGGAAATGAGACTGTTTAGGTGTTTGGAAGCCAAGTGTGAAGGGCCTCAACAAAGGCTCCTGGGTCTGGTCTGAAGCCTGGAGGAAGGCTTTGGGCTTGTCAATTGGGATTACTTGGTTATTATTACAAAAAGTAGCCCCATTTCATGGCAGTAACCAAGGATGAGGAGCCAGGTGGGCTTAAGGAATGTGACCCAAAACACTGCTCTATTATACAGTTCTTGTTTTTTCCACTGAACTTTAAAGGGGGGGGCAATAGGATAAATGAACAGGGAAAGAATAGAGAGCAGAAACTTTTTTGTCTTTCCCAAACATTTTCTAAGTTACATTATGTCCCTGTCCACTTTAGGTGACTTACCTTTAAGATCTAAAGCCCTACTCAGCAGTAGGAAAACCATTAGTGTACCTATCTAGGTGCAAGAACATTTAAAACTTTCATAAAACCCAATCTCTATTCCTTCTTGCTCTCATCATCCAGTGAACCACAAAGATTTTGTAGATAGAAATAGTTTCCATCAAGCTTATGAATAACACCACTTGGCAGAAGACCCTGAACAAAGAAACAGATTGCAATATTTTGTAGTGACTTTACATACAATGTGCCTTAATTACTGGCAAGCCTGTCAAGAGCTTATTCCCACATGTGTCAACACTTTCTTAATACACTGTAATTCATCATGTTCGCATGGCAGAAACAAGGTACTCTACGTCCTTACACACATCTTTCTCCAAGTGCTAGTCTTGAACTGTATATCCCACTGCAGCATCTTCGTCTGGTTAACAAAGAACAGACTATAGCATTGAAACAGTGAGGTCCCTGGAGTTCATCAAAGTCGTACATTACCGAGCACTTTAGCCTGTGCTTCATAGCACTCCACATGCAAGAAGCACTGCTTTATTGTCAAAAGAACATTCACTTAATAACAGCAGTAAATCCTGAATGGCAGTCTAATTTTAGACAGAAAACTTGGCTAAGAGGAAATGCTATCATTTTACCCCTTTTGGCAATTTTATTTATCGAGTTCATTTTCATGCTAGTTGTGTGATTAAATTAAGGCAAGAATTTATTTATTATTAAAAAACTGACTTTGGATTGGGGGAAGGATGGAAGAAAGGGAAATAAATCTAAATAATATACACTATATATCAATTGGAAATAGAATAATTTGAAATGCTGTGTTATGCTTTCTGGCTCGTCTCTTAACCCTTTGGCTCTTCAGAGTGAATTTAGAAATGGGCTCTGAGCCTGATTTTATATGGTTTGGGGAAGAAGTGGTGAATCAGAGTCCTGTCTCAGAGGAAAATTGGTATTGGATTCCAAAGCAACTTTGCTTTTAATAGTTATTCAGATTGCTTATTTCACTTTTGCATTTCATTTTCATAGCCAAGAAGATAAATTTATCTACCCAAAGTTTCATATTGTATAAAATATGTTTCATATCTGATCTCTCAAGTGATGCAAGCATTTTAGAGAGTTCAGTAGCAAGGAACCAAAGATCTGGGTATGGGTAGCAGAAGCTTTCTTCCTAGTACTGCTGAGGACTCAAAGAAAGTTCTCTATGTGTGTCCATTTTACCATCTGTTAAAGTTATTCTTTGATGGCCATTCCTCATTCTCAACTGTTGAAATACATAAGTGGGGTTAATGGTGGCATCTTGGTTAAGAGGAGAGAGACCACTTATTTTGCATCAATTTTTTATATTACTTTACACGGCATTTTTCAACAATTAAAGCAAATTACATGTGATAGAGACATATTAACAGTGTTTAAATTTTAATATTTGTCAAATATTGGGTATACATTTTAACAGGCATAAGAATGCCATAGTACAAACATATGAATAATAATCAGCCTCTCCCCACATCATTGCAACAGTTTTATTGTCTTTATTTACATATGCACATAATCATGATACAATCATGATGAAATCAAGGCATCCAAGGAAGCATACATTTTCCTGTCTTTTAGAGACTTGCAGTCCAGGTACAAGATATGTATATGGTTAAATGCCAGAAGGAGGTTACTGATAGGAAGTGCCTTGGAGGGAAGGGACGTTGGCAATGGGAAAACTTACTGCTAAAAGTAGGTCCTGACTGATAAGAGAGATTATTAGAGCAGGAGAATGAATACCAGCAAGAGAGAAAAACAACATATAATAATTTTTTGGAGGATACAATGCAAACATCTCTGAAAGTTTTCCAACTTTCTAGTGAAATGAAGTGGTAAAATATATATTGAACGACTTGACAGGTTGATAAAGCTGAATATATAATCTTTCCAGACTTGCTTCTTTTCTTGAGTTACCCTTGTGTATTCATGGAATCAAGATCCTGTGTGTTTTCCAGCTTCTAAATCTCATAGGAATCTCTATTCATTTCTTTATACTCTGTTGCTCACATCTGAATGTACATCAAAATACTGTTGATTCTTTCTATTCTAATATCTCTGCAAGCTCTTCTTTCTCTCACTACTGCCTTATCCCTGATCTCAGACCAGCAATAACTTCTCTACCAGGCTTTCAGCCTCCAATCTCCCTGCCTAATTTATTTTATGCTTACCTGTCAGGTTAGGATTTTTTGAAGCACAACTCTAACACATCCCTGCTCAAAAACTTTCAGCAGTCCTCAGTGATTATAGAAAAGGTCCAAATCCTATCCTGCATGCAAGAATCTGTGGCTCTATAGACCTTTTCTTTTTGTTTTAATTCATTTTTATTGTTAGACTTATTGGGGTGACATTTGTCAGCAAGGATTACATAGGTTTCAGGCATACAATTCTACAGTGCATTGTCAACTTGTATAATAAGTTCACCACCTAATGTGACTTCTCTTTCCAACACCCTATATCTAGTTTTCCATCCCTCCTCTCCCACCCCCTCCTCTTTCTCCCCTCCCTAACCCACTTGTCCCCAAATAACCATTAAACTATTGATTGTGTCCATGGGTTATTTGTTTGTTTGTTCATTTCTTTTCTCTTTGTTGCTTTCAGTTTTATATTCCGCATATGAGTGAAGTCATGCTGTTCTGTTTTTTCTGTCTGGCTTATTTCGCTAAGCATGATGATTTCCAGGTCCATCCATTTTGTTACAAATGGCAATGTTTCATCTTTTCTTATAGCTGAGTAATATTCCATTGTGTATATGTACCACAGCTTCTTTATCCAGTCATCTGTCGCAGGGCACTTTGGTTGTTTCCATGTTTTGGCCGCTTTGAACAGTGCTGCGATGAACATTGGGGTACATAGGTCTTTGCGGAAAAAGGTTTTCAAGTTTTTGGGGTAGATCCCCAGAAGTGGGATTGCTGGGTCAAATGGTAGCTCCATTCCCAATTTTCTGAGGAACCTCCACACTGTCTTCTACAGTGGTTGTACCAGTTTGCACTCCACCAGCAGTGTGCAAGAGTTCCTCTTTCTCCACATCCTCTCCAGCACTTGTTATTCCTTGTCTTGATAATAGCCATTCTAACAGGTGTGAGGTGATATCTCATTGTGGTTTTGATTTGCATTTCCCTGATAGCTAATGAGGATGAGCATTTTTTCATGTGTCTGCTGGCCATTTGTATTTCTTCGTGGGAGAAGTGTCTGTTTAGTTCTTCTGCCCACTTTTTAATTGGGTTGTTTTTTTTGTTGTTGTTAAGTCTTATTAGTTCTTTATATATTTTAGATATTAGACCCTTATCTGATACGTTATTTGCAAATATTTTCTTCCATTCAGTTGGTTGTCTCTTTGCCTTGTTGATGGTTTCTTTTGTTGTGCAGAAGCTTTTTAGTTTGATATAATCCCATTCATTTATTTTTGCTTTTACTTCCCTTGCCTTTGAGGTCAGGTTCATGAAGTCTTCGTTGAGTCCTAGGTCTATAAGTTTAGTACCGATGTTTTCTTCTATACAGTTTATTGCTGCAGGTTCCATAGACCTTTTCATACTCTGTAATTTAGTTAAGTAAAACTCTACTCCATGCTTTCTTTCTTCTTCATTCTTTCTACTTTGAACTCAGTACTTATGGTCAGTGCTTAAAACAAGACTTGTTGAATAAGGGTATTGGAGTTTGAACACAAAATGTTAATTTTTTGGAGGTTTTTATGGAATGGTTAATAAAGAGCATTAATAGGACTTAGGGATTAGTTATTCCTAGAAATATTACTATTCATATATGAAGGCAACATTCAAAAGATTTCTTCTAGTAATATTTTCATTAAGTCAATGGTCCTACTGATTATGGGTAGAATTTAAAAACAAATTTAAATCTTTTTCTTCCCAATAAAATTACAGTAGACTCTCAGTTAACTGATACTTATGGGAATTGGTAGATGCTGGGTAAATATAGTTTCTGGTTGCTTGAGAGTTACTATTAAAAATAGGCCACACAATGGAATATTATTCACCTATAAGAAAAGATGAAATATTGCCATTTGCAACAAAATGGATGGACCTGGAAATCATCATGCTTAGCAAAATAAGCCAGACAGAAAAAACAAAAAACTGTCTGACTTCATGCATATGCAGAATATAAAACTGAAAGCAACAAAGAGAAAAGAAATGAACAAACAAACAACCCATGGACACAATCAATAGTTCAATGTTTATTTGGGAATGAGTGGGTTAGGGAGGGGATATAGGGGAGGGGGTGGGAGAGGACAAAGGGGAAGCTAAATATATGGTGATAGAAAGAGAAGTCACAGCAGGTGGTGAACTTATTATACAACAAGTTGACAATGCACTGTAGAATTGTATGCCTGAAACCTATGTAATCCTTGCTAACTGATGTCACTCCAATAAGTCTAACAATAAAAATAAATTTTAAAAACAGACCGAACTAATACTCTACCCCATACTATACTATACCATATCATAAACTGTATTGCCTTCATATTAATAATGAAATACAGTAATTAAAAGCAAGTTAAGATAAATAAAATTCAACAACTTAATGTAATACAGTTTTATTATCAAAACAACTTTGTGAATGCAGTGTGTGATTTTAATTAAATGGCAGTCCATAAAATTTCAACTTAATGAACTTCAGGAAAGTAATTTTTTTTAACCTCAAGTAACTTAGAAAAACTACACACATACACACTTAAAACTGTTAGAGAGTTTGCTGGGTAGACATTGCATCAGGACAATCAGGATCTGGTGATGTAGTTAGGATTGTATCAGGAGAAGTGGATGTGGATGGTTTTGAATCTACATCAGTAGATGATGCTGTACCAGCAAACTTGCATTCAGCTTTCTTGAAAAAATGAATGAATCTCAGTTTGGTTTGAGGCTCTATGCCTCTCATAAGTCAAGTTCTGCATGATGTGCAGCTGCATAACATGCTGAGAAATGAAGAAGGGTTGCTGTTCTTCAAAATCTATATAGTTTCAAATGCCACAGTAGCTTCCTGCCAGGATCCTTTTTCCACCTCACACCCATGTCATCACTCTCTTTCTTCTCTGCAACATTCATATTTCCACAATTCACATAGCTTCTATGATGTCTTCTGTATTAAGTGTATGTGTTACTGGAAAAGCTTCATTCACAGCAAGCCACTCAAGTTCATCTCAAGACAAATTCATTTTGTTCTTAGTGGAGTTGACTAACTCACAGATTTTATCATAAACTCTGCTACTGGCAGCTGCACAATTTAATGGAAACCCCTCAAAGTCAATGGAGAAGGAGGAGGATTCCACAAACATCACAGCTGGCCACAACTTTCTCCATTTCCATAATATTTCACTTCTCACTGAATCCCAAGTACAAATGACAGTGTCGGTAGCATCTTTGAGATTACATTTTTTCTGAAAGTTCAGAATTGTCCCATCAAAATTAGCCATTTTCCACATGAAGTCATGCTTGTAAAAGACCTTTATATTCTATATTAGTCCCTGATCCATTGGTTGGATCAGACTTGTGATGTTAATTGGAAGGTAACATACAAAAATGTTGCCATTAATTAGCTCTTCTGAAGGAGGCTGTGCACGACAGTCATCCAGGAGCAACAGAAGTTTACTCTTCTCTGGTATTTATTTGTTTTAGTAAATTTTAACACTGGGGACAAATGAATACTGAAACCACTTGATAAATATTTCTACATCTATCCAGCTGTGATAATCTGTGTGTGTAGTATCTACAGGAAGGTTAGTTATGCCTTTAAAGCACCTTGCTTTAGCGAATTTGCTGACAACACACAACTTTACCTTATGATTTCCTGGTACATTTGTACAAATGAGCACAATTATACACTCTTTATTTAAGTTGAACCCATGAGTTACCTTCTCATTACCACCAGCTAAAGTGAATTATGCAGACACTTCCATATTAATTCAATCTCATCCGCATTTTAAATCTCCTCTGGGGTCAAGCCATTTTTTTGAAACCAATTCACTAAACACATCATAAAATGAAGCTGCAGCCTCAGAATCAGCCAACTTCTATTCACCTGATAAAGTCAAGCTTACGATGCTATGATGAACCTTGCATTGGGTAAGCCAGACACTTAAAAATGAGTAATGACCTTCAGTGTTCATTTTCTCATGTAATTCTCTCACTTTTTTATACAACATGGGTTCAGAAATACAACCTCCCTCCAAGTTTTTCAGCAAAAACCATTCATATAAGTCCTGATCAAGCACTTCCATTTTGGGGATATGAAGAGTATGATGCTACTCCACACTCTTGTCACTCTCCAACTTAAAATAAAACTCCATTATCTTCTGAGACTGAGCCCTAATGTCATGCCTTATTGATGAAATGACATTAAACTTCTCCATGATCACTGCACCATTCTTACTTTTCTCAAACCTCTTGCATATTTCCATCTTCTGCTTGAGGGTAAGCACCGTGCATTTACACTTACTTGGGACCAGTTTCGGCATACTTTGGGTTGGGTGAGAACACAAAGTTTGAATAATAATAAATCCAAGCTGACTTATGATATGTTTACACATGGTGAATTGACAAGAGTAGGAGACAAACATGTGGTGCATGAAGCATGAGCTTATTCATGGCACAGCGCATGGCACACCAAGTTTAAAATTAAGTTACTGTTAGAAATTAATTTTATTTTAATTTTTATTTAAAGTATTATTTCTTTTATTTTTTTGTTGGTTGATTGAGAGTGCTGGTTGCTTGAGTTCCACTTAACAAAGAGTCTACTGTATATTCTGAAAGCCAAAACTTGAGCTATAAGATTACAGCCAGCAGAGAAATAGGAAGAAGAGCACCAATGTGCAAGAGTAATATTATGTTACCATGTTATATTGCACCAATAAGATAAATGTTTACACCCCATGATTTTATACAATAAAGACTCATTTATTGCCACATAAAGTTCAATGCAGGTCAGGCAACCCTTTAGAGAAGTTCTCCGGGTAGAGTCTCTAAAGTCCAGCCTCTCTCCATCATATGATGCCACCACCTCAACACATGGATGCACAGAAACAATGGCACTTATTTTCACACATTCTTTTCTCTCATATTCTCTTGATTATAACTAGTAATATGGTCCTGCCTAACTGCAAGATTTCTGGGAACTGTAGAGGAGCACATGGAATATTTTGTGGTTACTACTATCTCTGCCACAGGAAATAAAGAATTAGTGAAAAGTATACTGGTATAGTCCCAAGGATTAATGTAGAAGATAGTAGTCTGCCTATTAGTAGCTGTGTGATTTTTGGCAAGATGTTTAACACTCTAGTCCTCAGTTTTCAAATATACAAAATGTCTATTGGAATAATAATAATGCCTATCTTATAGGATTATAGAGTTCATAATTTCTGTAAAGCAGTTCTAAGCGTACCTGAAACATTCTGAGTTGATGCTAGCTATTATTATTATTAATGTGGAAAACTTGGGATAAGAGACAAAGAGAGCCATGACCTCTACCAGAGGGCTGGCTATTATTCTGCCCACTCTGACATGCCATGCATTGACCTCTGCCATGTCCCTAAGTGTGTAAACTCTGGGTTCCTGTGAGCACCCGTCAGAGCTGGTTTACTAAGCCTTGCTGCTCATGGGGGTTTCAGAGGCACTGGGGTTAGTGGAGAGTAAACACTCTGCCCCTCTGGTCTGGCCTGGCCTGGGCTGAGGATGGGGAAAATTTGGTGCTACAAACTAATAGGGGCTTTACGAGGAGTTTGCTATTTATGGAGTACCTGCTGTAAACAGGAGTCCTGACAATTCATTCCAATTTCAGCACAATTAAATCAAATGCTTGCTGTTGAATAAACCCTTGTGCTATTATTATAATCTACCACTGCCCACTGCCATCAAAGATGGAGAAACCAAGAATCAGAGAAGGCCCAGGACAAGAACAGGCCAGGTTCTGCCCAGCTTCCTTGGGGTAAGCCTTGGAAATTGTCTGGAATTTGAAGGTCTGGGAGTCACTGCCCCCTCCTGGAGAACCAGCCCTGACCAGGGTGCCCATGGGGCAGCTGGCCATGTGGGGTTCCAATCTCACCCCTGCCCTGAATGTCCAGGTCACCCCTATTCACCCTTTAGCTCCATATTTGTTGACTAAGGAGTGACCAAACCCCACTGTTTGTGCCTAACCACTTGCCCATTAGAGCTTTCACTATTCCTTTCAGTGTTCTCAGTTTTCTCTTCTGCAAAATAGAAGCAGCCAGGCCCAGGGAAGGTCAGACCCCCAGAGAGGAGTTCTGGGACCAGATGGGTGAATTGATAAAATTTCAGTCACCCCAGACAGCTTGCCTGGCACAGGTGAGTTGCCCTGCCCAAGAAATGCTCCTTTGAGAAAGCATTTAGCTCTCAATAAGTAACAGTTGTTGTCTGTGATGTTGATCATGGCCAGGCAGCAGCCTCTACCCTCCTCCACCTCTCTATTATGTCTTCCCAGCAAGCTGAAGCCTTATTCATTCCCCCAATACCTCCATTTCATTAATTTCTACTTCTAATCCCCCACTTCCAACTTTCTGTACCTTCAAACACCTCCTTCCTCCAGAAGTTCAATTCTACTCTTTCTTTAGGTTGTCTTAACCCACCAACATCTTATTTCCTCCCATCTCCCACTCTCCCCACTTTATCACCACTACCCTATCCCCATGCACTATCCACAGTCCACCCATTTCACATGTTTCCAGAGCATTCTTCTCTACCCTATCCTCATTCTGGATACTTCCCACTCTATAGCAGTTCTGTGGGCCCAGCATAGTGCCCAACCGAGCTCCTGGGCCCTTGGCTCCTATGAAGCCCACAGCTCAGATAGGCCAGGGCAGTCAGGGACTGGGCTCTGGGGGTGTGTGATTTGGTGGCTTTTTAAACCCTAGTCTGTGGCTCAGAAACTGCATACCTTGCATACCCTGCCCCAGCCACGATGCCAGAGATACACCCTCCTTTCCTGAGCCAAGGCCAGCCAGAGGGCTAAGAAGACTGACTAAGGCCCAGGCAGGAAATGTGCTGATGGCAAAGTCATGGCAGCTCAAGAGCCTTGTTGGGGTCTGTTTGTGTCTATGTCTGATCAGGACACCATGGCCTTCAAACTTGGACTGTTCTGGTGCAGGTGCTGTATTGATGTGCCATGTCCCTAAGTGCGTAAACTTGGAGTTCCTATGAATGCCTGCCAGGGCTTATTTGGTGTGTGTGTGTGTGTGTGTGTGTGTGTGTGTGTGTGTGTACGTCCAAGTAGGAGTAATTGCATATGTGCCTGCATGTGTATGTCTATATGAAAATTACCTTGAGTTTCTTGGTGTGTTTAAACATGTGTTTGATTTTAAAATTACTTTCAGGTTACTTGAATGTCCTTTGCTAAAAATCTCTGTTAATTGATTTAAAAAAATTAAGTCAAGGAAGCTTCCTAATTGGTGATTGGATAGCAGTAAGCAAAATTTGTAAACCAGATTTCAAAGAAAACAACATCCTGCTATGTGTGTGCATGTGTTTTAATGAAATATATTGGGAAATCATTGGTTAATTATAACTTTATATAAATTGCAGGTGTACAACCTTACAATCCGGAATCTGTTTACTCCATCCTGTGCTCTGTACCCAATGTCCAGTTTTCATGTCTCACCGTATATTTGACCCCTGTACACATTTTGTTCTGTCCCCTCTCACATTTTTTGTTCACCACTATTCCATTATTTGTGTCTGTGAATTTGTTTGTTTTGCAGCATTGTTTCCTGCTTTCTATTCTAATTACACATGGGAGTGAAATCAGATGGTTCCTGTCCTCTTCAGTCTGATATATTTTACTTACCTTGATGGGGTAAGGTCTTGATGAAAGGGCCAGTATCACAAAATAATCACCAGAAGATTACAGCTAGTAAGTGACAGAAGCTAAAGCTCCTGGCTGAAAACAGCCCTGAAATTTCCAGTGGTGTCTGGTGATCACTAAGTACAGGTGGCTGAATGAGCCAGTGGGCTGCAGGTGGGAGCTTGTAGCATTAAGACAAAGACAGAATTCTTTCTACTAAAAAATTCATTCTAGTAAAGAATGTTTGCTCTGTTTTGGTATTTCTTGCCATCAGTTTTAATGTGTCAGACTAAATGCAGGTACCAGGTATGTATTTAGATAAGTGTCCTCTACTTTCCATTTTACTTTTCCTTAGCCAGAAGCAGGAAACTTAGTTAATTAGTAGAAGTAGTGGAGGGCAAGTTCAGCATTCCACACCCCAACCCCCCAAAGTTATGATAGTGTATGGTGGTTGGGGCATAGTGAATCTTTAATAAACCTTTTCAATATTTTATTGTTTATGCTTAAAAATAAATAAAAATATTCATTTTCTTAATACAAGTTACTTAAGGTAAAGATTGTCAAAATTTTAGCTGACATAGAGAAAATGTAATGATTGTGTGTATGTACTTATATACACATACATATATATATATATTCATACATATACATATATTTATTTACCTATCATTTAATGAACAAGGTTCAGAATCTCTGCAAAGTAAGAATAAACTTTTTGACTGGGACAATCTGTTTAAATACATAAAAAAAAAAAACAGGATGGTGCAATGGAAACGTTCCAGGGTCAGGGATTTAAACAACATGGCCTGTTGAGCTGAGTTTCCAACTCTGAAACCTGGAGCAAGTCACTTAACCTCATAGAGTCTGTCTCTCCTCATCTGTAAAATGGGAATTAGAGTAACATCCTTTTATGATGCATGGGGTTGAAATATACATACAATAAATGTCAAACTACTTTTTAAATTGTAAAGTACTAATAAATGAATATACTATTATGTGTATAATATCATCACTGCCATACTGAACTTATCTTAAAATGGACAACAAAGACCCAGTTACTGTGAAAATGTGCACACACACACACACATGCACACATGAGTATTATTAAATATATCATACTTTTTCCATTTTTGGCAAAAGTATTCAATCATTTTTATAAATGTTCTTTCTCTCCTCACCTTTAGAAAATGAGATTTCAAGTACTTTAAAAAATAGGAGAAGGAAAGCATAATAACTATTTTCTTAATCCTAAGTTTATCCAAGCACCCATACCTGATAGTGAATGGTCTGTGCATGAATATAATTTGAGACCACAGAGAATTATTTTAATTTTAGCCTTTTTCCAGGGAAATAGGAATATTTAATGTTCAGGTCTAAAATCATCATTTCTCTGAAAATAACATTATTTTGCTTATTCAGAGTCCTTTCTCTTGACTCTGGTATCTTTTTGCCATGAAACAGACACCTGGAAACTCCAAACTTTGTAGAAACTTGTCTTCTTTCTTAGGAATTCATGGTTGGACTAGTGACTTTTGACATCCTCCATACTGCTTTCATGGGGATCCTTCATCTGGCAGTCTTGGTGCAAGAAAGGAGAAATATTATAAAACATCAGGTTATTGTATGAGTCTGTGTCTCTAAGGTTAAATACTTGGTATCTGCCTCCAAATTAGAGTTTACTATATTTACTTCAGTGCTGGAAATTTATGGAGTTATCATAGTTTAATTCTTATTCCTAAAACAAAAACAAAAGAAAATACCACTTGCTGATTTCTTTCTATTTTTATATCTTTGGATGTTTTATATTGCCTTGCAGTAACAAGCAAGACTGTTACAGAGTTGTTTCCTCCAGAATTTTATTGCTTTTTTTGGAGGCTACTCCATGTATATCTTTTAGTAATGATGCTGTCCTCACACCCAGGAAATCACTAATAGAAAGAATGGTGTTTACATTATGTTGAATTATTAACCATTTCTTTGACTTTTAAATATTTTGTCCAACAATCAAGGTAATTGATGATATATGAAATCTATATATGTGTTGAGACTTACCTGGGAGACTTAGAACAGATTTCAAATTACTTAAAACCAGGAAGAACATCTGGGGAGGTAATGTCATTCCTAAAGTGAACTCACAGTATCATAGAAGCTCAAGTTAAAAGGTATTCTGGCCCCATGGAGGAGAATTTCAAATAATTAATGTAGCTATCCCCCACCCCACCACCCAAGGATGTGGAGCATAGCTCCCATTGCTTAGGGATGAGCTGCATATAGTGACTTCCTTATAGAATTTACAGTAATGAAAATTGAGTTGGGAAGGGGAAGAAAAAGAAATTTTACAGTGGAGAAACCTGAGAGATACCACCTTAGCCAGGCAATCAAGGCCAATGTTGATAGTCATAAATCATGTTGACAATATATACCCTTAATATGATATGTTGAAGATGGCACTATTCCTCTGTGGTTTTTGTTCCTTAAGTCCCATAACCTCAGTATTCTCTTGATAAACACCACCCACAAATTCCAACACTGGGGCATCCTACAAAGTACCTGACCAGTACTCAAAACTGTCAAGGTAATCAGAAATAAGGAATGTGTGAGAAACTGCTACAACAAGGAGTTTAAAAAGATAAGACAACTAAATGCAATGTGGGATCTAGGAATAGAAAAAGGCATTGGGTAATAATTAAGGAAAACTAAACAGACTGAACTTTAGTTATTAATAATATACCAGTATTGATTAATTATAACAAATGTATCTGACTAATAAGACTTTATCTGACTAGTAAGATGTTAATAATAGGAGTGATCATCATATAGAGTCTATACTATCTTTCAAGTAATTTGTAAATCTAAAATTACTATAAATAACAAGGTCTTTTTTTTAAGGCATTTTGACAACTACAGTCATACCTTGGTACTTGATTGCATTAAAACTTGTCGAATTTGATGCTCAATGCATTTTGTCCCAATATTCATTGTTTGCTACTCACCATACCTCCTAGAACCAACTAACAATTAGTACTGAGGTACCACTGCATTATTTCTTATGGGAAAAATACATTTGGTACTCATCGTTTTTGGTACTCATCATGCCTCCCAGAACCAATTAACAGTGAGTACCAAGATACTACTGTATTCAATTGATATCCTTCTAGGAATCAAAACTCAGTTAAGATTTAGTGTCTTCTTGAATTTCTGAATCACAGACACCTCACCACTTCCAAAAGTAGTACTTTGATGAATGTCGAACTGTTAGTGTTCTACCTTATATGTTTGTTTTTTGCTATGTAGTTGCAGCTACCAAAGAAATTTGAGGTGGCCAGAATTAGCTACTCCCCCACAAGCTTCCTACATAGCTATAATAAAAATAAGTCTCAGAAGAGATTCTTCCCCCATACATTTATTGTATTGTCATTTATTTTTAAGCAAGCACAAAACAATTCATATAGTCTCTTCTGTAAGCTTGATGAAGCTTAAGATCTATTTTCCTTTTGGTGCTCTGGCCACATCTTGTATGAAACATTTACTCTAAGCATAATATTGCAGTTAGGATTTTGTGCCCCCTAGTAGGAATTCCTTTATGAAAAAAAAATTCTCTTAAACCAATGATCGAAATCAGACACATTCTTAATCATTCAGGTTGTGGGATTCATTGTATTTTCAAACTCCATTCAGGGCAAAACTATTTCTAAACTGTTTTGGCAAATTCACATATCCTGGTACTTCTAATTTCATTAAGAGCCTATGCTCAATATTCAACATGCTAAATAGCCAATCACTACTTGAACCAATAAAACATATTTTTGACATCAGGATGCTAATTAGTAAAGTAGCTTGTTCACTAAGATTCTGGTAGCTGAAGGACTTGTAATAGAGTCTCTGGAGCACAGCCTTTTCAGATGTTATGAATGTGACTACCATGAACTATGCATTCTAGAGATCATAGTAGCTAATTATCCTTAGACTTAAACCTTTAACTGATCAAACACTATACTACATTGATTATATGAAATGTTTTGATATCAATATAAGTAAATTCCATTTTTAAAAACAACCCAGTGATCTGCTTTATGTCCTTTCCATCCATCCTTTTCTTTGAGGCACAGAGAAGTATGCTTTGGTTTATATCTGAGGTGAATATGATGTTTGGCTATGGTATTTATCAGAGTAAACTCCAAGTGTTTATAATTCTTGGGACTATATGGAAGGGAGGAGGGAAATGGCAGAGTGAGGTGAATACAGTGACAGAGAAGTGCTTAGGATTAACTGTCAGAATTACAGTAGACTGGGGAAGTCTTACCTTTCCTTAATGTAGAATATAAACTAGATTTTTTTTTACAATAAAACTAGTTTTAAACACAATGTCTCTTAATATCTCACAGAAGAAATATTCTATGTAACACATAGTCCAACTCTATAGTAGAAGGTCAAGTGAAGAAAGGGTGGAAAACGTATTCTCTTGGTAAAAACAAGATACATAATAAATATTTTCATAATAAAGTAAGTAGTATTTATATAGTAGTTACTGTTTTAGGTATATACACTAACTCATTTAATCCTCCAACAAATCTAGCCCATTCTATTTATCGGAAACTATTACCAATGCCTGGATAGAGTATTTCACATTATATACTGGAGAAAGTTGCTGTTCTATGACAAAATAATGAGATGGAAGAATTAGGAAAAAAACCTAAGTCAATCAAAAAGAATGTACATAACAAAAATGAAATAATTTAATATAAGCATTGAGCCCCTGCAGAGTACATGTCTCTATACCTATTATAGAATATTTTTAAAAATATAGAAAATTAATTCATAGTTTTTGCAGATACTGGTGCAAATCATATTTTATTTTTATTCTTAATATCTTCTAAGGTTTTATTATTTCTTAATTGTCTCATAGATGTGAAGATAAGATAATCTGTATGGAAGAAAAATTACTTGATTATTTTCAGTCTGTGTTTCATAGGAAATTAGGAAACTAAGAATTCTGGGAAGATGGTATCAGTGACAATATACTTTATAACCATCCCTCACTCCTCAAATACACAGTCAGTGTAGCAAATTCAAAACTGCAAAGATTATATTTATTATAAAACAACAAAACACACACCCTAATATATGTGCATGTGGGGATAAAACCCTGACAGCAAAATACTTGAGTGCTGAGGATCCCTAAAATCACTAGTGCTACTCACTGGAAACCACAGTGGTCTTCTACTATGGGAAGAGCAATTCATTCTGGGAGGGTACTTTATAGGACCCAAATCATGGATGAGTGTAAGACAGACATGGTAAGGTCTGATGATGCTGTGGCTGTCTGACTCCATGAACTCTTGCAACAAACCAACTGAAGCTCACTTTCAGAACAAAGCCCTGCATTGAGAAGAGACTGTTAACAATGGAACTCAAATTGTAGAAAATGGGAACAATAGGAGCAAGAAAGAAAAGTTTCCACTAACAGTGAGGTAGAGGAGCAGAGGAGACAAATCTCAGGGAGTATGAGGCCATAGCTTTGAGTCCTTCATGGAAAAGCCCCAAAACAAAACAGAAGAGGTTGTTCTAGAGTGTAAAGTTAGGCCCTAATGATCTAAATGTGTAAGTACACCCATTTCACTTCAGTATCAGTTACAGAAAAAGACTGCAGTCAAATCCTATATAAAATTATTATAAGAAAAAAGAGAAAAGAAGAATAATGTCTCTATAGACAGTGAAGGCATTCCAGAAAGATAGGCCCATGAGGCAGATAAAAACTTTAATCTAATATTTTAAAAGGAGTAAAAAATAATTGGGAAGACACTAATAGATACAAAAGAAAAACACCAATCTTAATGAAGAAAAACTGAGATAAAGTGATTGGAAAAAAATAAGACTTGGAAAGAGGGATGACAGAACTTAGAAAAGAATTGGTAATAAAATTTAAAAAATATATAAGTTCAGTCATAAAACCTAAACTAGAAGAAATGAAAGAGCAAATAAACACTTTAAGGAAAATAGAGAGGGAGCTCAGCAAGATGGAGAACAGAGAGGAGGTTCCTAAGATCTCTCCCAGAAAATACAATTAAACAGTTGTCCATGATCCAACACAGGAAACCCTGAGTAGCACGTAACAACTGAGAAATCCACATATTGAAAGAAAACACTTAAAAGTTAGAGAAAGGGGTCAAGTGAGAGAGAAGGGAAGGAGCAGAGATGGATTGCAACCCAACCCAACCATGGCTAACTGAAGGAACTAGAAAGAAATTAGGAAGCAGAATGATACAGGGGAAGAGGGGAGGCCAAGCGTGACAAGAGTGGAGGCCAGTGTGAAGGCCAGAGTGGCGGGATCCCTGTGGGACTGTAAGGGAGCTGGACCTAAAACCAGTGTGTTAGAGACAGTCTGGGAGCCAAGTTCTGGAACTCTAGGTAGCACAGAAGCCAAGCAAGGCATCCAACTGCCCTATGCAGGAATAGGGCACTGAATACAGCACTGCAGCTTGCAGCTTGGGAGCTTGCAAATGAGGCCTGGAGTTGTTGCCATGGAAATGAATCACTGAAACATGGCTGGGGGTAAAACACAGGAGAAGGGACAAAGATGGATTTGGTGGCATTCACCCAGACTAGTGTGAATGGCTTCAGCCTGCATTCCATCCAGCTCCCACGTCTCTTGCAGCTTCCCCAACAAACCGCAGGAAGTGGAAAGATCATGTGGACCTATGCACCCTGTCCCTAAATGCTGGTGAAGGCCAGAAAAATGGCTTAAACACCTCCCTTCTCTCCCAAAACTTGACCCCCAGTGCCGCCTAGTGCCTGCTCTACAGCAAGACACCACAAAAATACTAATCAGAGAAAGAAAGGCATCTCCTAGGCTCTCCTGGAAATAAAACACTTATGCCAAAGAAGAAGAACATAAAAGACAATATGAGTACCTTAAGATTTAAAGTTGCTCAGAAAGAAGACAAAAAAATCTCCAGAAAAAAATCTTATGGATTTAGAAATTTATGAACTAAGTGACAGAGAATACAAGATTGCCATCCTAAAGGCTCTCAGAGAAATGAAAACATACTGGTAGAACATCATAGCTGAGATGAATGATCCCCCCTTCAAAAATCCGTGAACAAAAAAATTTGTTTTAAGACATTCAAATTATAAAGAAGAATGAGATGGAAATTTGAGAGATAAATAATACAATAAAAGAAGTGAGGAATGAAATAACTTCCATAGAAAACAAGACCAACCAGATGGAGAAAAGAATCAGTGCTGTGAAGATCAGAACATAGAAACATCTCAGAAAGAAAAAGATAGGGAATACTAAATCAAAAGTATTGAAAGAACTCTGCAAGAACTATCTGACTCCATGAGATAAAACAACCTCAGGATAATAGGATTGGAGGAAGAAGCAGAGCATTTTACTCAAACAAATAGTAGATAAAAATTTTCCAAACCTATGAAAAGATCTGGAACCCCAAATTCAAGAAGAAAATAGGTCCCCTAGATACCTGGACACTAGCAGATTTTTTCCAAGACAGATGGTACTGAAGATGTCAAAAACCAAAGACAAAGAGACAATTCTCAAGACAGCCAGGGAAAAAAGAACTATAACCTTTAGAGGAAAACCCACTAGGCTGGCATCAGACTTCTCAGCAGAAACTCTACAAGCCAGGAGAGAGTGGAATCAAATATTCAATATATTAAAAGAGAAAAACTTCCAGCCAAGAATAAATTAGCCAGGGAGTTCCCTGGTGGTATAGTGGCTTAAGGCTTTGGCGCTGGCGCTGTCAACACTGCGGCCTGGGTCTGATTCCCAGCCAGGGAATTATCCACATACAAAAAAAAAAAAATAGCCAGCAAAATTATTCTTCAAATATGAAAGAAGAATAAAGACCTTCTCAGACACAGAGAAGCTGAGGGAATTTGCCAGCACAAAACTGGTAATTGAAGAAATACTGAAGGAGACTCTTTGACCTGAAACAAACATCAGAATAAGTGGAAGAGAGTTGGAACAATAATAACGACAACAAAAAGTTAAAAAAGAGGAAGAAGTAAGGGCTATAGGAAATACCCATATATTAATTATCACTCTAAATGTTAATGGACTAAACCCACCAATAAAAAGACACAGAGTAGCAGACTGTGTTAAAAAACAAAACCCATCCATATGCTGTCTCCAAGAGACACACCTCAGCCATAAGGACAAACACAGACTCAAAATGAAAGGAAAACAATACTCTAAGCAAATGGTATCCAGAGAAAAGCAAGAGCTGCCATACTGATATCTAGTGAAACAAACTTCAGGTTAAAAAAGACAACAAGAGACAAAGATGGACATTATATAGTGATAAAATACACAATACAACAACAAGACTTGAAACTAATTAATATATATGCTCACAACCAGGAAGCACCAAAATATACAAAGCAACTACTAACAGATCTGAAAAAAGAAACTGACAAAAGCACAATCATTGTAGGAGATCTAAACACCCCCTTAACAACCATGAACAGACCATCCAAACAGAAAGTAAATAAGAAAATATCAGTTCTAAATTACACATTACAGCAACTTAACATAATTACAGTCACAGGACAATTTATCTGTCAAAAAAATGACTATACCTTCTTTTCTAGTGCACATGGAACATTCTCAAGGATAGACATATGCTGGAACACAAAACTAGCCTCAGCAAATTCAAGACTGAAATCATATCAAGTGTATGCTCAGACTGCAAAGCTCTGAAACTGAAGATCAACTTTAAAAAAAAAGCAGAAAAAATTACATGTACATGGAGATTAAACAACATCTTATTTTAAAATGATTGGATTAAAGAACAAATAAAAGGAGAGATTTAAAAATACATAGAAACTAATGACCATGAAAATAAAATATATCAAAATTATTGGGACACAGCAAAAGCAGTAATAAGAGGGAAATTTATATCAATACAGGCCTATCTTAAGCAACAAGAAAAATCACAAAAAAAACATCCTAACATCCCATCTTAAAGAACTAGAAAAAAAGAACAGAAAAACCCAAAAGTCAGCAGGAGGAAAGAAATAATAAAAATTAAAGCAGAGCTAAATTAAATGGAGAACAGAAAAACAACAGAGAATATTTATGCAACAAAAAGCTTGTTCTTTGAGAAAGTCAACAAAATCGACAAACTCCTGGCTAGACTAACACAAGGACAAGAGGAAAGGACACAAATATCCAAAATTAGAAATGAAAGGGGAGAAATTACCACTGATACCACAGAAATACAAAGGATTATTTAAAAAAAATATTATAAAGGTTTTCATGCAATGAAATTTGACAACCCAAAAGAAATGAGCAATTTCCTAGAAACTTATAGCCTACCTAGACTGAACCAAAAGAACTGGATAATCTAAATGGACCAATCAATAGTAAATAAATTGAAATAACTATCCCCGACCTCCATAGACACAAAAGCCTTGGACCAAACAGTCTTACCAGTGAATTTTATCTAGCATTCAGAAAAGAATTAACACCTGTCATCCTCAGACTCCCAAAACATTGAAGATGAGGCAATACTTCCTAACTCATTCTATGAGGCCAACATTACCCTAATAAAAAAGCCTGGTAAAGACAATCGCCCCAAAAAGAAAACTATAGACCAATATCTCTGATAAACACAGGTGCAAATTTTCTAAACAAAATATAAGCAAATAGAATACAACTACGCATCAAAAAGATCATACACCATGATCAAGTGTGATTCATTCCAGGAGCACAAGGATGGTTCAACATATGAAAATCAATCAATGTGATATATCACATAAACACAATAAAAGATAAAGACCATATTATCATATCAATTGATGTGATGCAGAAAAAGCATTTCACAGGATACATCATCCATTTATAATCAAAACACTGAATAAAATGGATATAGGAGTGTCTAAACATAATAAAGGCCATATATGACAAACTCTCAGCTAATATCATACTGAAAGGGGAAAAGCTGAAGCCCACTCCCCTAAAATCAGGAGCAAGAGAGGGATGCCCCCTGTCACCACTGCTATTCAATATAGTATTGGAAGTTCTAGTCAGAGCAATCAGGCAAGAGAAAGAAATGAGTGGTATCCAAATTGGGACAGAAGAGGTCAAATTGTCACTATCTGCAGATGCCATGATCTTTGTATGGAAAATTCCAAAGACTCTACCAGGAAACTATTAGAAACAATAAACAAATAAAGTCACAAAATCAATGTACAAAAATCAATAGCATTCCTATTTACAAATAATAAATCTTCAGAAAAAGAAACAAGAGAATCAATAACATTTGCTATGGCAACAAAAGGAATGAAATACCTGGGAATTAACGAAAGACATGACAGACTTATATATAAAAAACTATAAGATACTTCTGAAAGAAATTGAAGGGGACATAAAGAAATAAGATATTCTGTGTTCATGAATAAGAAGTTAACATTGTTAAAATGGCCATATTACTCAAAGCAATTTACAGATTTAATACAATTCCCATTAAAATCCCACAATCATAAATTCACAAAATAGACTTTAAAAATCATCAGATTTGTATGGAACTACAAAGGACCTCAAATTTCCACGGTAATATCACACATAGAAAGAATAAGGCTGGTGGTATCATATTCCCCAACTTCAATTTATACTACAAAGCATCAAAAATCAAAACAGCTTGGTATTTCCAAAAAAAACAGACATAAAGACCAATGGAACAGAATTGAAAATCCAGAAATAAATCCACAAAGATATGGACAAATAATTTTTGATAAAGGAGAAAAAAATATGCAATGGGGAGAAGATAGCCTCTTCAGTAGATGGTGCTGGAAAAACTGGTAAAACATGTAGAAAATAATAAATCTGAGCTATGAACTCTCATCATATACAAAAACTAACTCAAAAGGAATGAAAGACTTCCATATAAGACCCAAAACAATAAACCGTGTAGGAGAAAACATTGATACTAAACGTATAGACCTAGGACTCAAGGAAGACTTCATGAACCTGACATAAAAGGCAAGGGAAGTAAAACCAAAAATAAATGCATGGGACTATATCAAACTAAAAAGCTTCTGCACAGCAAAGGAAACCACCAACAAAGCAAAAAGACAGCCAACTGAATGGGAGAAAATATTTTCAAACAACGTACCTGATAAAGGTCTAATATCTAAAATATATAAAGAACTAATATGACTCAACAACAAAAAACAAACAACCCCATTAAAAAGTGGGTAGAGGACCTAAACAGACACTTCTACCACAAAGAAAATCAAACGATCAAAAGACACATGAAAAAATGCTCAACTTCATTAGCTATCAGGGAAATGCAAATCAAAACAACAATGAGATATCACCTTACACCTGTTAGAATTACTATTATCAACAGGACAAGGGATAACAAGTGCTGGAGAGGACATGGTGAGAAAAAAATTCTTGCACACTGCAGAATTCTGGTGGGAATCCAAATTGGTATGACCGCTATGGAAGCCAGTGTGGAGATTCCTGAGAAAAATAGGAATGGAGTTACCATATGACCTGGCAACCCCACTCTGGGGATCTACCCAAAAAACTTGAAAACATTAGTTCACAAAGACTTCTGTACCTTAATGTTCATTGCAGAGCTTTTTACAGTGGCCAAGACATGGAAACAACCAAAGTACCTTTTGATAGGTGACTGGACAAAGAAGCTGTGGTATATATACACAATGGAATATTACTCAGCTATAAGAAGATGAAATACTGCCATTCACAACAAAATGGATGGACCTTGAGATTATTATGCTAAGCAAAAGTACCATATGACTTCGCTCATATGCAGAATATAAAACTGAAAGCAACAAAGAAAAAACAAGCAAACAAACAAAAACTCATTGACACAATCAATAGTTTATCAGTTATCTCGGGACAAGGGGGTTGGGGGTAGGAGAAGAGGGAGGGGTGGGAGAGGAGGGAAAGGGAGCCAAATATTTGTTGATGGAAAGAGAACTCACACAGGGTGGTGAACATATAATGCAACAAATAGATGATGCAATGTAGAATTGTACACCTGGAATCTATGTAATATTTGCCAACCAATGTCATCCTAGTAAGTCTAACAATAAAAGAGAATATATTAAAAAAAAACAATCTCCATAACTAATAAATTGTTTCATCTAAGCAATGTAGTGTTCTATATCAAAATAATGCTGTAGATGAAAAAAAAGAAAAAAAGAAAGAAGAAAAAAGTTAAAATATAAAAAGAATGAAGAGATTAAAAGGATTGAAAAAGTAACATCAATGAAATATAGGCAAAAGAAATCCAACTCATATATAATAGGAGCCCCCAAGAAGAGAACGAGATCAATGGAATAGAAAAAGTATTCAAAATTTTGATTCAAGAAAAATTTCTTGACTTGAAAATACTTAGTGATAGGTAATACTATGAACTAACTAAAGATATATTCCACTGAAACTATGGACTTAAAAAAAAAAAGAAAAGACTGCTTTTGTCATCCAGGCAAAAAGTTGAAGTCACAGATAAGAGAAAGGACATGAGATTGTGTAAGACTTTTAAAGTCCCCTTCACACAATCATAGCCCAAATTGAATTTATATTTTTGAGAAAAAAAGACTTTAACAGCAAACCCTTATTTCAGCAGACCATAGAGTAACACATGTAAGAAAGTCAAGAATTTAAATATGAGTCAAAGATAGTATACCTTCTGAAACTGACATTTAATTATGAAGATCATAGACAAAGTTTTATGACTATGCAAACAATTTGGAACATTTTTTTATTTTATTTTTATTTTTTCTTTATAAATTCATTTCTATTGTTAGACTTATTGGGGTGACATCTGTTAGCAAGGATTACATAGGTTTCAGGCATACAATACTACAGTGCATTGTCAACTTGTTGTATAATAAGTTCACCACCCAGTGTGAGTTCTCTTTCCATCACCTTATATTTAGCTTCCCCTCCCTCATCTCCCACCCCCTGCCTTTTCTCCCCTCCCTAATCCACTCATTCCCAAATAACCATTGAACTATTGATTGTGTCCATGGGTTGTTTGTTTGTTCATTTCTTTTCTCTTTGTTGCTTTCCGTTTTATATTCCACATATGAGTGAAGTCATACAGTTCTTTGTTTTTTCTGTCTGGCTTATTTCACTAAGCATGATGATCTCCAGGTCCATCCATTTTGTTGCAAATGGCAATGTTTCATCTTTTCTTATAGCTGAGTAATATTCCATTGTGTATATGTATCACAGCTTCTTTGTCCAGTCATCTGTTGCAGGGCATTTTGGTTGTTTCCATGTTTTGGCAACTGTGAACAGCGCTGCTATGAACATTGGGGTACATAAGTCTTTGCGGACAAAGGTTTTCAAGTCTTTTGGGTAGAACCCCAGAAGGTGGATTGCTGGGTCAAATGGTAACTCCATTCCCAATGTTCTGAGGAACCTCCACACTGCCTTCCACAGTGGTTGTACCAATTTGCATTCCCACCAGCAGTGTGCGAGAGATCTTTTTTCTCCACATCCTCTCCAGCACTTGTTATTCCTTGTCTTGTTGCTAATAGCCATTCTAACAGGTGTGAGGTGATATCTCATTGTGGTTTTGATTTGCATTTCCATGATAGCTAATGAGGATGAGCATTTTTTCATATGTCTGCTGGCCATTTGTATTTCTTCATGGGAGAAGTGTCTGTTTAGTTCTTCTGCCCACATTTTAATTGGGTTGTTTGTTTTTCTGTTGTTAAGTCTTATTAGTTCTTTATATATTTTAGATATTAGACCCTTAACTGATACGTTATTTGAAAATATTTTCTCCCATTCAGTTGGCTGTCTCTTTGCCTTGTTGATGGTTTCTTTTGCTGTGCAGAAGCTTTTTAGTTTGATATAATCCCATTCATTTATTTTTGCTTTTACTTCCTTTGCCTTTGAGGTCAGGTTCATGAAGTCTTCCTTGAGTCCTAGATCTATAAGTTTAATACCAATGTCTTTTTCTATACAGTTTATTGTTGCAGGTCTTATATGAAGGTCTTTAATCCATTTTGAGTTAATTTTTGTATATGGAGAGAGTTCACAACTCAAGTTCATTCTTTTGCATATGTTTTTCCAGTTTTCCCAGCACCACCTACTAAAGAGGCTGTCTTTTCCCCATTGTATGGTTTTTGCTTCTTTATCGAAAATTGCTTGTCCATAAATTTGTGGGTTTATTTCTGGGTTTTCAGTTCTATTCCATTGGTCTATATTTCTGTTCTTCTGCCAGTACCATGCTGTTTTGATTATTGATGCTTTGTAATATAAATTGAAGTCAGGGAATGTAATACCACCAGCCTTATTCTTTTTATGTAGTATTGCTTTGGCAATTTGAGGTCTTTTAGGGTTCCATATAAATTTACTAATTCTTTTATCTATTCCATGAAAGTATGATTGTGGGATTTTGATGGATATTGCATTAAATCTGTAGATTGCTTTGGGCAGAATGGCCATTTTAACAGTATTAAGTCTTCCTATCCATGAACAGGGGATATTTTTCCACTTCTTAATGTCTGTTTCAATTTCTTTCAAAAGTGTTCTATAGTTTTCCGTGTATAAGTCTGTCATGTTCTTCGTTCTTTGTTAAGTTAATTCCTAGGTATTTCATTCTTTTTGTTGTGATAGCAAAGGGAATTGACTTCCTCATTTCTTTTTCTGTGGATTCGTTGTTTGTATATAGGAATGCTGTTGATTTTTTTTACATTGATTTTGTATCCTGCAACTTTACTATATTCGTTTATTGTTTCTAATAGTTTCCTGGTGGAATCTTTGGAATTTTTTATATAAAGGATCATGTCATCTGCAAATAGTGACAATTTTACCTCTTCTTTCCCAATTTGGATACCTTTTATTTCTTTCCTGCCTGGTTGCTGTGGTTAGAACTTCCAATACTATATTAAATAGCAGTGGTGACAGGGGGCATCCCTGTCTTGTTCCTGATTTTAGGGGAATAGGCTTCAGCTTTTCCCCATTCAGTATGATGTTAGCTGAGGGCTTGTCATATATGGTCTTTATTATGTTGAGATACTTTCCTTCTATACCTATTTTATTTAGTGTTTTGATCATAAATGGATGCTGTATCTTGTCAAAAGCTTTTTCTGCATCAATTGAAATGACCATATGGTCTTTATCTTTGATTTTGTTTATGTGGTGTATCACATTGATTGATTTTCATATGTTGAACCATCCTTGTGCTCCTGGGATGAATCCCACTTGATCTTGATGTATGATCTTTTTGATGTATTGTTGTATTCTGTTTGCTAATATTTTGTTTAGAATTTTTGCATCTGTGTTCATCAGAGATATTGATCTATAGTTTTCTTTTTTTGTGTTGTCTTTGCCAGGCTTTGGTATTAGAGTAATGTTGGCCTCATAGAACAAATTAGGAAGTATTGCTTCCTCTTCAATTTTTTGGAAGAGTCTGAGGAGGATAGGTGTTACTTCTTCTTTGAATGCTTGGTAAAACTCATTGGTGAAAGCATCTGGTCCAAGGTTTTTGCCTTTAGGG
>PVJL010006439.1:0-92024 GCA_004026885.1 Lyroderma lyra | reverse complement strand
TAGGTGGTGAACTTATTATACATCAAGTTGACAATGCACTGTAGCATTGTATGCCTGAAACCTATGTAATCCTTGCTAACAGATGTCACCCCAATAAGTCTAACAATAAAAAATGAATTAATAAAAAAAGAAAATAGAAGTGGAATATTCCAGCAATAAAGAATTTATGTTTTAAATTGTGCACTGTTCTGAATAGTGTGATGAAATCTCATGCTGTTAGTTCCCTCCCTCTTGGAATGTAAATCATCCATTTGCCCAAACTGCTTTATATTTTAGGGTGGTAAAACTTTTCTGTATGTAACTATAATGGTATAGATACAATACTCATCAAAACCCACAGGACTTTATATCACAAACAGTGAACCGTAATGTATGTAAATTTTAGAAATAATTTAAGAGTCCAGGGATGCCAGGATGACATGCACACTATGATAAAATAATCTAATAAACATATGAAATAACCTGTGTGAATGTATGGGAGAAAAAGGTACAGACCTAACTAAATTTGCAAATGAATAGATCCTGTAAAACTAAAGACAAAAGAAATTGAACAGAGTACGTTAGTTGAAAAACTTGCTACCCAGGGGTATAGGTTAAAAATTCTGGAGCCATGTGCATTGAAATTAATCAATCAAATGTATAAATGGTGAATGGTGGAGCCCAGGTTCTTACTGCTGTAATGCCAGGTAACAGATATATAAGAGGAGAAAGCTAGAATGATCTAGGCGAACCAGAGTTGAAGACATCAGTATGAATTTATTTAACATTTATAGATAGATATATAGTAAAATATGTATAGATATATGTACAAATATGGGTTAATATATACACATATATCACAATGTTCTGTGGATTGAGAAGGCACAGAAGCAATGATACCTTAGTAGCAATGAGTACATCTAGCACCCAGATTTTGGTTTTCAATACCATTTGTCAATAAAAGGATCAAGTGTTACTTAGAAAAATGACTGATTCTAGGATTGGAGAAAGGAATATCCAAAGCCTAGAGCAGGTTTGTCCAACCTGCAGCCCAGGAAAGCTATAATTTGGCCCAACACAAATTCTTAAAACATTATGAGATTTAGATTTTTTTTGTGACTTTTTTACATCATTAGCTATTGTTAGTGTATTTTATGTATGGTCCAAGACAATTCTTCTTCCAATGTGGGCTAGGGAAGCCAAAAGTTTGGACACCTCTTGCCTAAAGTATCTTATAGTGCCAGAAAGTAACAAAGGACTAACAAAACAAAAGAAAAAATAATGGAGGGTGTGTTAACTGACCAAGTTTTTTTGCAAAATATGTCAAGAAGCCACAAAACATAAAAAGTTGATTTTTTTGACTATTTTATGCATTTAATAGTAACATTTTGAGCTACTTTGTATATAAATGACATTTTTATTTTAAATTTTTATACGGTAATAAATTTACCATTATATTGAATTTTAGCAAAAAATACTGAAAACATAGTGACATCAATTAAATTTAAGAATAGATAAATTAGCATCTAATGACACTAATAACATAAAATATTTATTGCAAAATGTTGCATAATATGGCATACAAAATATATTTGTTGTTGATAGTGCAAGCCACAGGAAAACATATTAAAAATCTTGTAAATGAAGAAAAGTCCTTGAAACAGTTTTACACTGAATAACAATTTTACAATGATAACAGTACTTATATTTTTAAGAAAATACAGTTAAGGTGGTACATTTTATTAAAATAGATGATGACATTAGAGTATAAAAATTTCCTACAGTTATTCATTCTTGAAAAACACAAAAATACAGAAAAATGTCCATCTGTTTTATTGAACTCATGGAGTAAATTTGAACACTGCAGTCAGTGAATGGAAATATTCTTTTGAATATATCCGAACGTCACAGCAAAAGGGTTAAAGCGACATAGGACTCAATAGCCAAATATGAAACTATAAGAGCAACAAAATAAAATAATATTAAATCATAACCCAAAATAAGAAATTAATACCTAGAAATCCATACAATTATGAATGAATGAATGAATAAATAAATGAGTAAGAATAGACAAATATCCCATTAAAAAGAATTCTAAGTAATTTATGTGGATACTTCATCTTCAAGGAACTAGAGCATAACTTCCCACTCCTTTAAGTGTCGATGGACATTATGACTTCCTTCTTAAGAATGCAATATGGAAAAAGGAGTGTATAATATTGCAGTGGAGAAAACTAACAAATACAACCCTAGCAAGGTGGTCAAGGTTAGCATTAATTGTGGTAAATTGTGTTGGTATTATGTATGCTCTGTGTGTTGTGTTGTGATGATAATGACACGTTACTTCTGTGGTCTTTCTTTCAAAATCTGTAACTCTATGTAGTCATGGGAAAGTATCAGAAAAATTCTAATTGAGGGACATTCTGTAATATTACTAACCAGTAATCCTCAAATTCATTAAGATCATTAAGTCTGAGAAAATGTCACAGCAGGAGATGCTTAGGAGACACCTGCATGTAATTATAATGGTATAGACATAACACTCATTAAACCCCATGAAACTTTATATCACAAACAGTGAACCCTAATGTATGTAAATTCTATAAAATAATTTTGGAGGCCAAGGCTGCCAGAATGCTCAGAATGTATCCTGAGCAGTTTGGATGCTAAATGTAATGTAGTATCCTAGATGATACCCTGGTATAGAGAAAGGACATTAAGTAAAAACTGAGGACATCTTAATAAATTATAGCCATTATTTAATAGTAATGTATCAACATTGGTTCGTTAATTGTGACAAATGTTTCATAGTAATGTAAAATGTCAGTAATAAAGGAATTGGGCATGGAATATATGGGAACTGCGTGCTGTATTTTCACAGATATTCTGTAAATCTAAAGCAATTCCAAATTAAAGTAATTTAAAATAAAAGACTAAGAAAACCATCATAGCTAGCAAAGTAGAAAATAAATCAGAGATATAGAAATGGGACCATATCAATGAGTGTCTTGAAGGCGATAGTTTAATAAAGATACAGTGTACTCTGATGGAAGCATTGGTAGTGCTATGGTTTAATTTCTATTTTACAAGGACACCTCTGACATCTTGGTGGCATACAAATTTGTGGGATGAAAACAGTCAATGAAAAGGTAGCACAGGGAGTTCCCTGATGGTGTAGTGGCTTAAGGCTTCGGCGCTGGTGCTATCAGCGCTGCGGCCTGGGTTCGATTCCCAGCCAGGGAGCTACCCACATACCAAAAAGCAAAAAAAAAAAAGGTAGCATAATGTGGTCTGAAAGAGAGATATTGGTGGTCTAAACAAGCTGAGATGATGATGTTGATGGTTGATTCAACATGAATATAAAAAATAGGGTTTATGCATGGAAACAACCAAAGTGCCCTGAGACAGATGACTGGATAAAGAAGCTGTGGTACATATACACAATGGAGTATTACTCAGCTGTAAGAAAAGATGAAATATTGCCATTTGCAACAAAATGGATGGACCTGGAGATCATCATGCTTAGTGAAATAAGCCAACAGAAAAAACAAAGAACTGTATGACTTCACTCATATGCGGAATATAAAACTGAAAGCAAAAAGAAAAAAAGAAATGAACAAACAAATAACCCATGGACACAATCAATAGTTTAATGTTTATTTGGGGACGAGTGGGTTAGGGAGGGGAGAAAGGGGAGGGGGTGGAAGAGGATGGGGGAAGCTAAATATAAGGTGATAGGAAGAGAAGTCACACTAGGTGGTGAACTTATTATACAACAAGTTGACAATGCGTTGTAGAATTGTATGCCTGAAACCGATGTAATCCTTGCTAACAGATGTCACCCCAATAAGTCTAACAATAAAAATGAATTTTAAAAAATAGGGTTTATGGATCAACCCAAGGAATTTTGTTCTGAGCAGTTTCGTAAATTGTGGTGGCATTTTCTGTTAAAGAGATATGAAGAAAGAGTCCATTTGAGTTTGAGAGCTACCAATGAAATATAACCATCCTGTTACACACGTCATAATATATTTTTTTACATACACTGAAAAAGTGGCATAAAGATGTTATGAAAACTGCAAAAACTTACAAAACTAAAATCACCAGAGCTAAGATGTCTCGAGTCCAAAGCACGTGATCTTTGCATATTTCACATTGCTTCTGAGCAATATACTGTCCACCATAGAAGGGATAAATCTTTCTGTTCTTACAATTTGTGTCTATTGACCAAAGAAACTTTCAAAAGTAAATACAAAAGCTTTCTGATGAGAAGAAATGTAATATGATTTCAAAATATGTTCTCACTTTTTGTTTGCTTAGGAGCTCAGAGGCAAAACATTTTAACTTTACTTCCAGCAAAAGGGAGGAAGAAATTTCCTATTATCAGGTAATAGAATAAATAAGGTACTTGGTTTGTGTGATTTGATTCACAGTCCAGGGTCACATTATGACTTCCATGGGACCTGGGCACTTTTGACTTTCTGCGCTTTTTTTTTTCTATTAAACATGTACTTAAAATTATATTTTACAACAGGGTTGGTATAATAGTATATTAATATTATGTTGTTATATTTTCTTTGACCTACTCTGCCTGCAATGCTTAATGAATAAGCAGACTTGTTCATATTGAATGGAGAAGAATATTCTTCACAGAGTTAAAATGTTGAACAAGAGAAGCTGTATTACCCTAAACTACAGACTCTAGACTTCTTAAAATAAGGATTATTTCAATTTGTGAAGATAACATGTAAAAATCACTAATTTGTTTATGGATTACTAAAGTTTGTTTTTTTCCCAAAACATTTTGCTAACATATCTTTTAAAATAATGAATATGATTTTTTTGAATTCCAGTAATTGTTTTTAGACTAAGATAGATTTTTTCTTTAAATGGTTTTGTCTTTTATATTCATTTTGAAAATTTGATTCTACCCAACTTATTGTTAATTATTATCATTATAATAATTTTTATCTTTAGTTATGCTTGTGTTAAAAGGGTCTGAGCTTTTAAAAATTATTTTTGTGTGTGCATTTTTTCTTTCTTGTCCAGGTTTTGTGTCACTGCTTTCTCAATTTTATCTTATACAGTGTATCTGGGACACATTTCCTGCTCCTTTTAGGCTTGTCATAAGCTAAAGAAGTTTAAATATCTCAAGCATTTGGTCTTTGCCCTAAATATGCTAAAGCAAGAGAAATATTCTTTATTAATAATTCTACCTTTCAAAGCAAGTCATCACATAGGAAGGCCAGCACATTAATTAATTAATACACGCACCCAGAGGAAAATTAAACAGTTGAAATAATAAACGTAGACGTGTCTCTGAATATTTGAATTGAATTTTATTATTTAAGTTATTAGCAAATTTTAATCTGTAGTTTGGGGCAAGATAATACTTGGAAGTATTTTATTCTGTAGAGCTGAAAATTCTGGCTAGCTGAACTTCGCTCCTTAAAATGTATTTTAACCACTTGGAGTAAGAATAATTTTAAGATGGTCAGTTACAACAATTTAAAAATAGAATTAATATATAGCTTCAATACACATGCTATTGCTACATGTTGTTATTCATACATATTTTCAAGATCTACTAAAGTGGTTTGGTTTGTTTTATCCAACTTAAATAGTCTTCAGGTATTTTTTTTTTTTTGAAGTGTTACAGTATTGCTACTCACAGCATCAGAGAAGTTTGGGCAATGTGATTTGTGGTAGAAGTATTGTGCTTAGTTTTGTACATGTTACATTTGGTTGTTGTGAGAACTAAAAAATACAACTGAGTTAAAAGGTAATAAATAAAATATGAGTTGATATGAATCTGCATGTAATATTAATTAAATATGTATTATATATGATTATACTTATATAAATTAATATAAACAATAAATTATATGTTCCATATTTATATAAATTATATACTCTATAGTTACCAATTCTTCTATCTTGATTAATCAAATGGTGAATTCTCAGTTTGGCTCTTAACTTGACCTAAAATTACATTTGAAATAGTGAGTGAGAGGCCCCATTTCCTGCTTTGGCACCAGAACTCTTACACAGAGTTATTCAGATTTCCTTAGGCTACTTCTCTTCTCTTCCAACGTGACTTCATCCAATCTGATGCTTTTAAATCTCATCTATATGGCCTGGGCTGACCTTTTCCCTTTTATTGAAGACCCCTATATCTGTCTGGGTACTTGCTAATTCCAACTGAATGAATCATGGAATTCTCAGACTTAGCATGTTGAAAATTGATACTTTGATCTCTCCAAACTGGCTCTACTTATGTTCCTTGACTCAGTGCAACTCTGCAGTTTCGATTATTGAGGCCAAAAATACCTTGGAGGAATCATGACTCTTAGTTCTCATACTCCATATCCAGATAATGAGAGAATATTACTGAATCTGACTTTAAATTATATCTAAAATCTGACTCTTAATCATAACTTTTACCCTGGTTTATGTTATTTTCATTTCTCTCCAATATGATTGCAATAATTTCTATGTGGTTTTTCTGCTTTCACCCTTACTCCTTCAACAACCTGTTCTCCACAAAGCAGAGAGAAATTTTTTCAAACTTGGGAAAGCCAGGTCATTATTTTACTTAAAACTCTCCAGTGTCTCTCATCACACCCAAGACTTTACTCAATCTGGACATCATTGTCTCTCTGGCACCTCCTACTCTCTTGCTTTCTTCCCTCAGTGTCTTCTTTGTTAATCTCAAGCACATCAGGCATACTTCTGACCAATAACCCTTATAATTGCTCTTTTTCCTATTGTGGGTGCTCTTTTCCCAGACATCTGCTTAGTTCTTTCCTTCAGCACATTTTGTTTCAATTTTCACTCAAAATTTTGAAAAAAAAATTGCTCCCTGACTGCCATATTTAAAATTGCAATCCCCTTTTAACACTTCTACTTTTCTTAGCACATATTATCTTCTTACATAATTGTTTTTTGTATATTTTTTTATTTATTGTATATAGCTCTCCTCAGTACAATGTAACCTCCACAAGGAAATTGCTTATTGTTGATCTATTTGTTTTACTACCATATCCCTAAAGTATAGAACAATAGAGAAGTGCTCAATAGATATATATTAGATTTGTTGAATGTCTATAGCTTCTTATGGAGAATGACTCGTTTGACCAATCATGACAAAATTCTAAGTCTATGCTGGTGTAATAAGGATACAGGATGACTTGGTTAGGGGAAGTAAATAATTTGATGAAAATTTAAGCTAGAATTGTAATTATGATAATAAAAGATTTAGGTCAAATTCATGAATAACAAGGACAAATAGTCCTCAACATGACTAACTATTAGATCATTAACTATTTGTAAAAACAAGAATAACTTTACAAAGTAGATTTTTGTTATCAAGTCTAGATGTTCTGATCTGCAAGTATCTGCATTTTAACAAGCGTGTAAGGTGGTTCTGCTGCCTTCTATCCAAGAACCATGCTTTCATTAAGTGTGCTAGATAAAGATCAGAGGAAGCTGAAAGAAAACGTCTACAGTTTGAAAGAAGTAAGTTCACATTTTCACTTAAATTCAGCATATAAGTATGTGATTAAATAACAGAATTAAATATTAGAGTTAGATAGAATTAGGCAGTCTTTTTTCTTCTTAGGACTGATAAACTGAGAAAGATAAACTGCCTTTTTTTTTTTCTTGAAGCATTTAAAAATAGATTCTCATCTTTCTGTAGTGATTTTTATGATGGTCTATTTTAAGATATCGGATTAGCCAAAATGAACTTGCATTGTTCTTTTCAAGTGCTGTGATCATGACTTTTCATCTTTTTAACAGCTACGAAGGGGAGTGAATGTTCTGAAGAATGTATCAAGTTGAGATCATTCATAAGATGACCAACTTTTCTTTGAGTATCCAGTTAATCAAATATAATTGTACTTTTAAGTTACCTTTCTGCCTATATTCTTAATATTTCTAATCCCCCACCTCCTCTCTTTCTCTGCCTTATCAAAGTATAGATTTCTAGGCCTCAGGAAAGTTATGTAGAAATACAACATCTCTCCCCCCATTTTAAAATTTGTGTTTGATGCAGGGTGTTGTCAATAGGATGAATGCTGAAAATGGGCACAGTTTTTGTTATTTAATTTTAATTGTATAACATTTTACATTTCTCGGGCAGTCACTAAATAAGACATCTACACCTAGCACAGTGCAACAGAGGAGAGAAAAGGAGTGATTGAGAAAATCATTAATTCTTTTGTTACATTTTTCTTGACATTTTCAGATATACCTGCTTATTTTGATAACCCAATAAGATCCTCACTTATTTTAAATTATCAGTGAGCTACATCTTTCCTTTGTTTTCTTGAGTGAATTTAAAAATAAACCAATATGTAAATGAAGACATAAGTTGAGGTTCAGTTTCTAAAATTACCTTTTTCCTGTTAAAAATCCTTGTTAAGAGTGTGTGTATAATTCTATTTAGGATTTCCAACCTCACATAAATACTAATATATATACCTTATATCTCCAATTATATTCTGAGCTATTTCAGGGACCAGAAATGAGAAATTTCTTCCTGTGTAATTGGGACAGAGTTTGTCTGTATGACACTAGACACTAAAAGAATAGAAGCAGCTGCAGAATTTGAAGTGATAAAAACATTTTAACTTTAAACATCCAATTCCATCTTAACACTTCCTTTTTAAAAATTAGAACTTGAAAGAATCATAGACAATATTATAATCTAATGGATCTTTTTTATTAAACCTCCAGAAACATCATGAGATTACACAATCCAACTTATAAAGGAATTTGGGACAAGTTTCAGATTTTTATTACTCGAATTTGGGACTTGTTCGTTTTATCTATCTATCTATCTATCTATCTATCTATCTATTTATCTATCTTTGTATTTATGCATTTATTTATTTATTTATTTTTAGTGCTTACCAGAGGGGAAAGTGGGGGAAGAGAAAAAGTACAAGAGGGTATAGATGGTCAAAAATAAGGTGATGGAAGGATATTTGACTTTGGGTGGTGAACACACAATGTAATAGTGCTTTAAGCATGAATCAAAGACCTGTCTGTGTGTATTGGAGGTAGAGTCCTAACTAAATTGGAACTCTATTTTATCCATGGTGATCTGGATGAAAATTCAAACATTGTTCATATTTTTATTTATAATTCAAGTGTAAGAAATTCAGAGCTTTGGAGGATGTTAAATCCACATGGATTTATCCTCCAAAAGTCCATAAATGACATTATAAAAAATAAGAAGTATTTAAACAGAGCAACCCTTTTAGTATAATTTAAAAAAGCAAATAAAACATTGACATCTTATATAACATTGACACATTATATAATATCTTATATAATATAAATGAGTTAAAAAAATACTCTGATTAATTTAAAACTTTATTACAGTGGACTCTTAGTTAACTGGCACCCATGGGTGTTGGTAGATGACAGATAAATGTAAGCAGACTCTCCATTAATTTTGCCAGTTGCTTGAGAGTGCTGATTGCTTGACATCTGGTTAATGTAGAGTCTACTGTGTTTTTTCTTTCTGTTGATGATCTTCAGGTAATTTAGCTGAAAAAATTTTAAAGAGTATATATAGCAGGCAGTAATTAATTATTGATGGGCATGAAAGTTTTAGCATGACTGAAAGTGTGCTCGCAAAAATAAGGTTATTAACAGCAAGGCCAAAATTAAATGCAATGTAGTGAATCAATTCAAATGATAAAATTCTGTTCTACTGCAAAAGAACAGAATTTTAAGCAACCTAAGTCACAGAGTTTATACTATGAAGCTCTTGATGAAGATAACTAATATGTTTATACAACATTTATTTTCAACAGTTATTTTATTCCTCCAAATAAATATTTGTATCATTATTATCTATATAAAAGAAAACACTGATACTCATGGAGGTTAAACTTTCCATATTAATATGTCATGTTAATGACAACTGATGAAGGTGAAGTCTGAATGCTACTTTTTTGACAATATGCTCTATCTGGTGACTTATTAATATAGGTGCCTTTAAGGCCTCTATTTACATTTTATTTTAAAAAGCAATCAAATATTTCATTTATAATAGAAACCCATGGCACCATCAAAGTGTTGAATAGTTGCCCATCTCTGGTAGATGTATAGATTAACATGCCCAGCTTCCCCTTCAGAGAAGGCAGTGCCCTCCGGCTCTGAGGGGTGTGTAGTTCACATGTCTGGATGGGCACATGAGGAAATGAAAGCATGGCCATTGTCCCACACCGAGAAGACCGATGGGTAACTCCTTTGTTGGGCTTCTGTGACAACCTAATCTCTCTGTTTCATGTTGTTTCCCCCCTTTCTTTCACAATAGTGAGTCCCCAATACACATCTTTGTCTCAGTATGTGCTTCTGTAAATCCAGGATAAGTTACATAATTTGTAGGGCTCGTGAAAAATAAAATTTTGAAGACTCTTTTAATAAAGACTGACTGAATTTTTGATGTTTAATGCTGACAACTTTCAAGAAAGCTTCCCCTCTCTCTCTTGGCTCCACATGGAGAAGTTCAAACCAGCAAACTCAGTTCTCCTGCAAAGACTTAGCCCACTATGTCTGTCCCTTAACTACAATAAAAACTGAAGCCGTTTGCCCCTCGTTAATCAAGCCATTTGGGACTTGCTTGGGAACCCAACCTGCTCTCTCTAAAAACACTTATCATCTGAGTAATTAACTTTTTGCTAACTTCCTGGTGAATGTGGGCATCAGCAAGCTTCAACATCCAAATTAATTTTGGATGAAAGTTTGACCCTGCCTTCTACAGGACCCTACCAAACATTCTTGTTCCAAAATTATTAAAAGTTTCAAGACTGTGACAGCTATGTGTTAACTAAATGCAAAGCCATTCTAAGCATGGAGTCCTGAGCAACTGTGTAAAACCCAGCCTATGACATCAACTATTATTTGCTTTTGTGTTAAGTTTGTGGTCTTAATTAGAAAAGCATAATACGTAGTTTTTATCTCTTTGGGGCACTGTACTAACACAGTTACACTTACAGTTGCTTCTCCATTTTCCCCTCTTCTTGGTATTTACCACTGTGCTTCCACACACTCCTCAGTTTGATGAGTTTTTTGTTTTGTTTTGTTTTTAATTCATTTTTATTGTTAGACTTATTGGGGTGACATCTGTTAGCAAGGATTACATAGGTTTCAGGCATACAACTCTACAGTGCATTGTCAGCTTGTTGTATAATAAGTTCACCACCTAATGTGACCTCTCTTTCCATCACCTTATATTTAGCTTCCCCCCCTCCTCCTCTCCCACCCCTCCCCTTTCTCCCCTCCCTATCCTACTCATCCCCAAATAAACGTTAAACTATTGATTGATGAGTTTTCATAACTTTACCAGTCCTATTATTTGCCCCCTTCCAGCAAAACCATCCTGCTGAAAAGGATCATTGGTGTATGCATTCATACGTCCCATGTCCTCAAGTATAAGGGAACCTCCCTCATAGATATTTGATACTGTTTACATGCATCCCCCCACCCTCACTGGCCTCGTAGGCCAGTCTAAATTCTACATTCCCACATTATATATTTTGTGTCAGAACACTGTCAACTTTCTTATCCTTATTTCACTTTGTCACCCTCTTTTGGCAAAATCTAACCATTGTTAGAACATACTTTCCATCTGACCTATACTGGGCCCTCTGATCATAAACATGGTTCACTTTCCCGACTGGCATTCATCATCATTGATTTCAAGTGGCCATTAAGTTTTCCTCTCTCCTCAGTCATTCTGAGAAGTACACCTTGTATACATGTACTGTAATTTTCTCCATCTTTCAAAGGAAACCTCCTAAACCTCATTTTTTCCTCTATCTGCCACCCCATTTGGCCCCTCACCTTTAACAGCAAGACTCTTAGAAAGAGTTATTTATATTTTCTATCTCCAAGTTTTTCTGCCATTTTCCCTTAAAATCATGTTCAGGCATTTAACTTCACAATAAACTGGTAATGTGTGTGTGAGGTGGGCTTTTTTGTTTGTTTTGTTATTGTTGTTTTTGCAGTAACAAATGAAAGCCATGTTGCTAAAGGCCAAAATTCTAGTACCATTATTGAGTATTTTTTATCTCTCGCAATCCACATCTCATCAGCTATCAATTTCTTTTGCTCTAATTTCAAAGTATATAAAACTTGACTTTCAATATCCAGAATGATCCTCTGATCCAATTCACTAACATCTTTTGATTGAATAATTTCTAAAGCTCCTTAATTGCTCTTTCTGTTTCACCTCTGTATTTCTATTAGCAGATTTTCAATCCAGAAACCAGAGTTGTCCTTTTTAAACCCAGGTAGACTTATGTCACTTCTAATTTAAAATACTCAAATGTCCTCCATCTCACATGGAGAAAAGGTCGAAGTTTCTACAAGAGCCTGAAGATGCTTTATAACCTGGACCCTAATACTTTTTAAAAGAAATCTCCAATCACTTTTACTTTTATTCACTTCCTTCCAACCATATTCATTTCCATGCTGCTCCTGAAACAAGCCAGACATGCTGTTTCCTTCCTAATTGCCTTTGTACCTGTTGTTCTCTCTTCCTGAAATGCCTGATATACCTGGGTCACCTTTATCAATCTTTGATCAAATATCACTTTCTCAATGAGTCCTTCTGAGGCCATTCAAAATAACATATTAATTAACCTTCTTCCTAATCATCAATCCTTATCTTGTTTTTGTGTTTTACTTTTTACTATAGTACTTTTAAACTTTTGACATATATTTAATATATTCATTTGTTCTGTTTATTGTATTTCTTATGGCAATAGAATAAAAGTTTCATGATAGCAGGGATCTTTGTATGTCTGTAATGTATCAAATGCTCAACAAACAATATGAATTAGTTAGTCAAAGTATATCTATTGATACCTTTCTTATAAAGTATTCTTAAAGTTTTTTACAAGTTCTGACAGCCTAAAAAACATTCAATATTAAATTAGTGACTTCTCTAAAATATTTCCTGCAAGTACAAATGCAAAGACTGGGCACATATAAGTAAGACTGAAAAGGTAGACATTGCATATTATCTTCAAAATGATAGAAAAATACATAATAATGAAATGACTGAAAATGTGGACTTCACAATAAGTAGAACATATGCAATAATTTCAAAACCAATGTTCAGATAAATGGAAAATGTCAAGGCCTTCTGAGTTTTATAAAAAATAATGGCCAAAAATTCGATGGGTTTTAATTAGTCCATTGTGGCTTTAGCTTTTCATGATTCTAGAATATCAGTTAAGAAGGCAACTAGTGATTTTTTTTCAGGCAGCTGCTCTAGCTTGAAGGTGTATGTGTGTGTGTTTAAAAAAGAAGTGAACAATTTATTGCCACATGAATTGGATAATTTTGCACTTTTTATTATTAGGTTAAATGACAGACAATATCTGGTGCACTTTTAAGGAAATGTCTTCCTCATGTTTCAGGTTGTTCAAGCCTTTTTTCTTAACATTTTGGCAGGAGTACCAAAGGCTGTTATCAAATTTGTCATAGTTTGATATTAAAATATGGGTGCATTAATCTTACAGTGACCTTTTTCCTGAACCTAGTGCTAGAAAAAGGATGCTGCATCTTTTGTAAGTAACTTCAAGGCAAAATATCATACTGCATTCAAATATAAGTTTTTATCCAGTTAATCATCAAGCATTACCTACTTTCATCAATGTTCAGCAGCTTAATTCCAGGATTACTCATCCCCAAAAAAGCTAAATATAAAAATCGGAAGCATAGACCCAAACAATAGAACTTTTATACCATGATAATTAGAAAAGGAACCTATTACCCAGGATTATAATTAGTGACTAACATATTAAATGACCTTTAACATTTACCTTAAGCCCTGGATTTCTGGAAAACCAGCAAGGTTATGAATGCCATATTAGTAATCTTTAATCTTTATTACTGCTGTGGACAGAATTTTAATGATTTTTAAATAGGCAGTGGTCACTAACATACCCCTATTAAAATAAAAAAAATCTCATAAAAAATTAAATGGATTAAGACTTCAAATGTACCATCATCAAAAGTATTATCTAATTATGGAGTTCAGTGAACAGGCCAAGTGAAATGGTTGGTAATATTAGTTACTTGCCACATGGGAATGCCCAGGATTTATGCACAAATAGATTCTGCTTCTGTTGCAACACAGTAATTAAGAATTTGTCAGGGAAATTTGACCCTCTAGGGTAGAAATTACTTTGTAAAATAAGAATGGCAGAGCACTAGTCTCGTTGCTGCACATAATTTAACTTGATTATTTATACATCAAAGAGAGTCTGCAGTGACTGCAGTATAATATTTAAGTAGAGGGATATTAAAGAAAGAGGCATCTAGTGAAATCTTTTTTCCCAAATCTCCGTGAGAAAATAGAAGAAATTTTCATAAAGCATTTCATTTTGCATATAAATTGGGGCCTAGATTGTGCCTGTGAATTTACTGCTGTCAAATTTAATTTTTCTTTAATTCTTCAGGCCCAGATGTGAAAGGCTATGTGTGCAGGCTGCGATTTTCAATGCTTACAGGTAGCACCCGGATTGATAATGTGTCTTTATGAGAAATTACCATTAATGTTATTGAGTATGCATTTTGTTTTATAGGATAATAAGGTAATATGAAATGCCAATTCACTCATTAGAAGAGAGCTAAGTGCTTAAATGAAATGGGTGACAGCTCTGAAAAAAGATGTAGTTATGGGCAGAAAGGCAAGAATGGATTTTTTAATGACCTAATACTTAACGGTTTAACCATGTTTTTGCATTTTCTTTGTATAAACAATTTAATTTATAAAGTGAAGGTGCTTATTTAAATGAGAGAATGTGTTTAGCTGAAAATTCTCAAAAATAACAACTTGGATTTAGAACATTTTTTTAATGTGCTACTTTTACTGGGATTACAGAACCAAAATTAACTGAAAACTGACATTTCTGTCTGAAGAAAATGCTATAAAATTATCAGGATATAATAGAACGCCACAAACAAGATCAAATTAATCTTTACAATATAAAAAATGTGTTTAACACTTACTCTTTAAGTAAGCTGCTACAGAAGCTAATCTGAAATTAACTCAATTACAAAACTGCATGAACACTTAGAAATTTGGGAGACTATGAAGTAATTAAAGATCAGGCGAAATAAATTACTTTTTAAAAATTTCAGTTAAATTTTATGTGCATTCTAACATTGATGTTAAGAACTTTATATTTTGACGTTAAAGAAATTTGTTTCCACATCTTCATGAGTAAAATAATTTTGGTACAGCCCTGCATTATTAAACTGAGGGGCACCCTAATTATCTAGAAATTCGAATGGACTCATTAATGGATGTCTGTGATTTTCTGAAAAGCCAGTATGTATTCTAAAAGAAATGCATTAGGATAACTGTGTTAAACAAGTTTTTTTGGCAAAATATAAATAAAATATCTATAGGATTGCATAATTTGAGTCAAAATGACTTGCTTTTAACATCTTACTGTCTTACTTAATGATATGTAATTCTGAAACCCTAATAAACTTCACTGATATGTTTAACACAATGTCATGAACAATATGTTTTGGGGCTGTATATCTACAGAATAAAAATGACACTAACATCTCAGACAGAAAGGAATCAAGCACGAACATTAACAATTAAAAAACAAAACAGACCAAAGTAATTAAAACAGCTGTTATCAGAATTATATTGATCCTTTTACAGAGTAAAATGATACAAACTGTGTAAGCAATGGTGCCTGTCTTTATTTCAGTATTTAAAAGCCAAATGTGGAGAACGATATGGTGAAAGTATAGACACTTTAGGGTCAGAAAGACTAGGGTTCAAATGCCACCTCAAATCTGCTAGTTGTTTCAACTTAAACGAATCACTCAACCTATCCAAGCCAGTTTCTTTGTTATAAAGTGGGCACGGAAATATTTAACTCATTACAGCCAATGTCATACATTGAAGTAAACTAGAAGTCATCCACATCTGAATCTTAAGCACTAATATGGTAACTATTACTACCTATCTTTCTTTCTCTCAGTTTCACTCCTGCTACCCCTTTTTAACATCTTTATGGAAACGACAGCTCCTTGATCCCATCCCACCTCCTCTCAGGTGGGCTAGACATTCCAAGATTTGCTATCTTCTCTTCTTAGCACAAATCCTGTTACAGATCACTTCAACTGGTATTTTACCAATAATCTCAATGCCTTGCATACTTACTTTTAGGGCAGGGGCGATCAATCTTTTGGCTTCCCTGGGCCACATTGGAAGAATTGTCTTGGGTCACACATAAAATACACTAACACTAATGATAGCTGATAAGCTAAAAAATAAATAGCAAAAAAATCTCATAATATTTTAAGAAAGTATATGAATTTGTATTGGGCCACATTCAAAGCAGTTCTGGGCCACATGTGACTCACAGGTCATGGGTTGGACAAGCTTGCTTTAGAGACACCTAACTGATAAAATTTTAATACTGAATTAATTTTAACATACACCTTATTTATTCTAATATAGGTGCCCAACATTGCTAGAGAAGTGTCACAAATTAAACATTCATATAGCCACAGATTTATATTCAGCTACAGTTAGTTCCTCACATTCGTTGACAATCCTTTGCCCCCTTCTCTATTTCTTTTCCCTTGTCTATTTCTAATTCCCTTCTCTATTTCTTTTAATAACTATTACACCATTGTCTTTAAGGTCTCTTCACTTTCATTCTTACTCTTACAACCTAAATATCTATATTATTAAAAAATTTGAATCCATAAAGCATGACTTATTTGCTACTCCATTGTCCTTACTTTCAGATTTTCAATTCCTACCCTTACCTTCTGAGAGGATAATATAGGTCTCTCCATGGCCACTCATGATCCAGACATCTGCCATTCATTTAGTAAATGTCCTCCAGGATGTTAGTCCATCCGTTGAATCCTTTCCTTCTCCCTTTCACTTACATTTCTCCTTAGGTCTCAAACACATAAAAGTCATTAGACAGAAATCTTTTTTAAAACTTAAGACTTCATATCATCTAATTTTTATTTTACTATATACCAATAAGTTTCTCAAAATAAGATATTTTTCCTTACTTCTGATGCAATCTTCAATACTCTGTAACTTATATATCATCTCCATCATTTTATTGAAATTGTTTTGTATAAGTAACCAATGACTTCTTAATCATAAGCCCAGTTTTTCTTCTTCTTTTTGTTTTTTCTTTATCTTTTTTGACCTATCAAAAGAGTGTCAACATTGCCACCCTCTTATCTGTAATTAGGAAACCATTTTCTCTGTCTTTGGCTTGTCTTTCTCAATCTCTTCCCGCCTCCTTTCTTCCTGCCCACCTCTTAAATGTCTCTCCACATTAACCTATGGTCATTTCCACTTCACATACACTTCCTGGAGACTTTTTTCCACTTTCATAGTCTTAATTAACAACGAATGTTTATGATTCCCATTTGTGTATTTCTGGTACGAATAGCTACACTGAGTTCAGATTTATATATCCAACTGACTGCTGGATATCTTCAAAACTATCTTAAACTTGGCTTGAGCTTGTCTTTTCCATTAATTTTTCTTGTTACGGTACAAGTATCTCTATAAAACAATTGTCCAAATATTTAAAAATACAATATTGGGGATACAGTATCGAATTCTTTCTTTTCCTTATCTCAACTTCCAGGAGGTCTTTAACTAAATTTATCCACTAAATTGTCCATACATTTTTAATATTTCCTCAAACCATGTCATCATGCCTTTATAAAGTTTAGACCTTCCTTGTTTATAGCCTTACGGAGTGCCTAACTGCTGTCTTTGCCAGCAGTATTTCTTTTCTTTCAGTCCATTCTTCCTTGAATTGCCATTAATATTCCATCTAAAATGAAATCTGATTATGCCCCTTGCCTGCTTTAGAACCCTTCAGTGGATCCATGTTGCCTATAAAATCCTCACACTTTCTGTTATATGACTTCATAGCACTCCATGACCCGTCTAACTCTCTCACCTTCTTTCCTGCCATGTCCTGCCTCTTGCTTTCTGCACTTGGAATCAAATGACTTGCTGTTTTTCTCATACATCATGCTGTGTCACAGCTCTATGCTTTAACTCCTGCTGCTTAACTGCCCTGAATGCACTTCCCCACATTCTTTGCCTGGCTAACTCTTACTCATCCTTAAAACTTTAGTTCTCACCGTGGTGTCTTCTCCCCAGTCTAAGTGTAAATAAATACTCTGTGCTTCCCTACAGCTAATGTATCCCCAAGCCCTGCTCTCATATCATGCTGAAATTTTTGTCATTTTTCACTCTACCAGATGTAAGCATCCCATCAGCAAGAACTATCATTTTCTTTGAAACTAATTCACTTAGGATTCTCAACTACTGGAGTGAAACATTCATAAAATCATTTTATTTTTTCAGTAACTGACACTAACTAATTCAAAACCTCCCTCTTTGTCACTTGATTATGAGCATTCGCCAATACACACTCCGTTTACTTCTATAAGTTATCAATAACTTCAACTGTTAGAAGATCAAAGTTCTAGTTCCCAAAATCCAGATAGAGCTGTTTTAAAATTTATTTTAATACTTAATTAAGCATTCTTAAAAAAATTTTCTTCTTCTTTTCCTAACATGTTATTGCTTTTCTTTGCCATTATAGCTATCCTCTGTGGGGCAAATATCTATATGGGGTACATTTAAAGGTACACAAGAGAAATTTAAGTGAGCTAAGATGTATCCATCTAATTTCTAGCCAAGAGACATCAGATGGATTTTTATCTACGCCCCTACCTGCATGCACATTCATACATATATATATACACACTTAGGCAAACATACACTATTATTGATATTAGCATTCTCCAAGCTTGTAAATGATGTTTCAGGGATGGTTAGCATGGAGAGGACAGCCAACGTTTGAAGTATCTTCTTGCCATAGTAGTTCCAAATATGGGCTACAGCACTAGTATACCCTCTCTCAAATTTATCCTCTCACTCCTACACCTTTCTCTAGCCCCAGCAGTGTTAGACAATCATTTAATATTTTAATGTAAATTAACATTCTAATTTTATAGTTAATTTAACTGTTGCACGGTTCAATTCAAAATGGTCCATTTAAAATTTTTACTAACTCTATTTATTATCATCAACATAGTTTGATTGAAATACTATCCAACTCCAAGTCTCAGTACCTTAAAATAAAGAGTGGTTATCTCTTGCTTAATCACATCGATTAAGGTATAGAAACTCTATTACTTAATGTCACTTGTCAAGGCATCAGGGTATAAAAATAGCTGGGAAGTCACCAATCAGCCATTAAACACTATTACACCTTATCTGCTCACAGCCACTTGGATAGAACTAGTAGCATCACCCATCAATTTGCACAAGGTAATATTCCCAATTCTATTAAAAAAACAACAAAGAACAAATGCATTGTTAAGAAGTAAATTATATTTCCAAGAGGCAAACCATAGTCCCCAAGGCTTAATCCTGACCTTCAATCTCCAGGCTTGTGACAATTTTATAATCTACTCTATGATGTAGTAAAATCAAACATGAAAAGATCTGGTACTGTCTTAAATAACAAACAGGAATACAAAAATACTCTTTTACCCAAGCCATTCTTTTCTATCTGAATTAATGATGTGTTGAGTAGAATACAAGATACCCTTTGAATACGTGATTTTTTTGCAATCCATATAAATAGCAGGTAATCTAGAACATGGTTCTGGCAATTACTAACATTTTTGACTCTGTAATTTGTACTGCACATTGTATGATGTTTAGCAGCACCCCTGTTCTCTGCCCACTAGATGCCAATAGCACATCCCTCAAATTGTGCCAACCAAAAATATATAAAAAATATTGACAGACACTTCCTGGTGGGACAAATACTCAGAAACAAAATCCCCTGTGATTGAGGACCACTGACCTAGAAGAATTTATTAAACTCCTAAGGACCTTCACAGTATTTTCTGTTGCAAACTAGTCATGCCATTGATTGAATCCCTTCAACCTTTCCATCTCTAAAGAAACTCATCCCTTAAGAGTTTCTTGTGCTTCGGTATCTAGATCAGAGATGCCCTTCATCTTAGTAGTAGACATTAGTTGACAATGCTACGTTCACAACTAGCTTGCATTTCTTGAACAAGTATAGCCGAAGTCTTTTCTTTCACTCAAGCGGAGCCACGTGGTGCTCTTCATTCCTTGCAGGCACCTGTATGGCTCTTCTGCTGGAAGAAAAGAGGAAAAAATAAGTTTGTGAAGAAGAGTTATTTAAATAGTACCACTTAAGCTGAAAAGAGATCTTCATTTAAACTGTTTTAAATCTTATAGAACTTTCAAATCTCAGAAAGATTCCAGAGGACACACTTAACTTGGTACATTGTTGTAGCAATGCCAACAGTCCTAGGTTCCTTCAATTTCTCCAGTCTGACACCCATGAAGTTGGATACATCCTCATAATGGTAATAGGTGGCTACATTAGTTTTACGTATTATAATATGACATAACACAATCCAAATCAAGAATAGATATTCTCTTTATGGCTTTCTTAGGAATAAGAAAATTGATTTAAGAATAGAAGCTGTCAGTCTTGGAATTAGAAAACCAAGATTACTCCAAATTACCCCAAGCATTGGGATAAGGGGATTATTAATTATCAGGCTCAGTGTTGATATCTGCTAAGCAAAGAGATTGAATTAAATGATCTTAAAAACCCCTACCCACAGTGCATAAAAACTGTGATTTTATGCACCTACATCAAATCTTTGTTTTCTTTATTGTAAATAGGTAATTGGTATCTCATGGGTGAATGAGCATTAAAGTGAGTTCACTTTCCTGTTGGAAGATAAAATTTATTTCTCTTCAGGTGACTTCATTGTTAAGTTTTGTTTTATTCTCCTCTGTAAAGTGAATGACTACAAGAGCCTGAAGGTGTTGCTGCGTGGAAAGAGGGAATTTCCTCTTAGTTGTTGTAAGGTCCCAGAGGCACTACCCATCTACAGCTCATCCAATCAATAGCCAGTTAAGGTTGACGAGAAACAGCGAGTAAAAATTACGGAATCGATCTGTCCTGCCCCACTTGGGCCATCATTCACTCTCTGCACTTCCGAGGTTGTGAAGGGACCACTCAGGTTAATGGAAACACAGTGGCAGACCTGATCTTATGTTTTCTCATTTCTCCTCTCTTGCCCCAGAGTGAATGTACAGGTCTAAGACAGTCAGAGAGGCCAGGAGAATCAGGATAGAAATTCCCATCTAGACACCTTTCACAATTTACCATCACTAATAATGACATCTATTCACTAGACTAGGGGAAAAGAAACATAATTTAAGGAAATGAAGTAGACTTTTATCCTGCCAAGACAAATAATGTGGCACCTATCCAAAAACAAGAAGGGCATTCATTAAGGAAAGAGAAATCAATCTCATAAAACATCTCTAAAGTGAGATTATAATTGTTTTGCAGTAAGTGTAATTGCTGATATTATTTATGCACTTGAATATTATTTAGTTTTGAATAGTCCTTTTAAGAAAGCTGCCATTTAATTAATACACAACACTTTTAGTGATTACTGAGAATCATTTCTAGTTTTGTATAAATACCGAATACTATGATATAATGAAGAAAGTTTAGTAAGTAAACTTAGATATTAATATTAATTGGTTTTATAATGTTGAGCAAATAATTTAAAAATTATGAAGTTCTCTTTTTTTTCTTGAAGTCACAGATAAAGTGGTTAGTGTCGACTCTATGATCCTTTCTGGCCACAAAATTCTTAATCTGTGATTATCTGATTTGCATTTAAAAAGAAAGCTGATTATATCATTTATCTGCAAGATTAAGCCTAATAAAACCCCAGTTAATACCACATTGTTTTGAGGTTTGCAAGCCAAATGAACAAGGTAAAACTTAAAATTGTTTTTATCACGTATGAAGCACAAATCAACTTAAAAAATTCTCAATACATTTTTTAAAATGTGAAGTTCATGAAATTTGTTTAGGGTTTAAAACAGAATCAGACCAAAGTAATTATCTGCACTTCAACTGAATGAAAAAAAAAAAAAGGTAACAGAGAACAAGGAGGAATGAAATATGTGCTACCATATGTTAAAATAAATGTATTTTAGCCTGATTTACTCCTTGAGCTGCAAAATAATTGATGTCAACATTCCAAAGTGAGGTGAGAGACAATTCTGCAAAAGGAGGTTCAGAGAAATGGATGTCAAACTCATAACTTCCTCACTCACAATTAAGGAATGAGGTCGTCATCATTTTGATTAGATAGGGATTTCTTCACAGAATGCTGCACGAGCAAGAGGGTGACGCTTTTCACTCCACAGCTGAATTGAGTACTTATCTTAATGTAAACTCTGCATTTTAGTAGACACTGTGGACAATGTCAGACTCATACTAAAGAAATCTGAAGCATGAGAAACTGGATGTTTAGCTTCTCTGACAGCAGAGGAATTAACCTGTGCTTTCCCAGTGTATTAAGACAAGCTGCCTGAGTGTTTTCCTAGGACCAGAAGTAGTCAAGCAAGAGAAAAATACTTGGCCTGAAATTGTTTTTGATGCTCTCCAAGGGGGATTACTTGTAAGAGTGAAATGTGGGGGATTGATAAGTGTATGGAGGAAAAGATTGCTTAAGGTTTAAGAAAGATATTTTAAACTATAAACCAGAGTATTTAACCTCAGAAAGAGAAATGGCAGTGAATTATCACAGTTTTAGTTACCCATGGTCAAGCACAGTCAAAAAATATTAAATGGAAAATCCAGAAAGAAATAATTTATAAGTTTTAAATAGTGAACCATTATGAGTAATGTGAGGAAATCTCATGCAGTCCCACTCCGTCTCACCTGGGACATGCATTATCCTTTTGTCTAGCATATCCATGCTGTATGTTTAGTTATCATCTAGTTTATCGTATTGATTGCCACAAGATCCACAATTCTTGTGAACAGTAACCCTATTTTATTAAGTAATGGTCCCAATGTGCCAGAGGAATGATGCTAGCAATTTGGATATGCCAAAGAGAAGCCATAAACTATTTCTTCTAAGTGAAAAGGTAAAAGTTCTTGACTTAAAAAGGAAAGAAAAAATATTGTATGTTGAGGTTCCAAAAATCTACAGTAAGAACAAATCTATCTTGGAAGGTGTAAAGAAGGAAAAAGAAATCTGTGCTAGTTTGCTGAGAGACCACATTCATGTAGTTTTTATTATAGTATATGGCTATAATTGTTCTAATTTATTATTAGTTATTGCTATTAATATTCTACTGTGCTTAGCTTATAAATGAAACTTTATCAAAAGCATGCATGTATAAGAAAAACATAGTATATGTAGAGTTTGGTTCTATGTGATGTTTCAGGCACTCACTGAAGGTCTTAGGATGTATACCCTGTGAATAGAAGGGACACTGTACAAGCCTGTATGATGAATAGGAACATCAGAACAGTGTGGGAAAAATAAAGTTTAAAAGATACAGTCAAGTCTACCTTCAGGCAATATTTTATATGGATTTTCAGGGAAATATGAGACAGTAGAAAAATTTTACAATAGGTATAGGTTGTCTTTCTTGAAGTACAATCTTGAGTTAGGCTATAAAGCAAAGAGCATTTCAAACACGTAATCTTTTTGGTCTCATCCACATATACTCAAGTAGTATCACCATTGACGCTGGCATCTTCAATTACAATGAACCATATCAATCTACCAAAAACTTCACAGAACTCTCAATCCTACCCTTAGGCTTCCACTGAAACCTATGACTTTATGATAATTGTACCTTGCACATTATATGGTAATAATGAGTCTATGTATTAATTTTCATTTTTCTTATTACTTGTATATTGTGAGTGCCTAAAAAATAGGACATAAAGTATGCTTTAGTTTTGAAGTCCAATACCTAACACAGTGTATGACAAATAATATGCACTGGGTAAATTCTAATTAATGTTGCATGAATTTTTAAGGTCTTGGAGCAGAAACTTGCACCTCCACAACTGAAACTGATCTCAATTTGCCTTACCTGAAAGGCACAAAAAACCCCCAAATGATATTATAATAAGATTTTTCTAATTACAAAGGAAATATTAACATCTTTCAAAGTTACGCAAAAGATCACTTACATCTTAAAGAAATATATTAAAGAGTGAAGTTTATTCCTTCTGAGGTATTTAGGATCTAAATTTGCTTTTGAAGAGTTAAGATTGAGAAAAAACAGGCATTGACTTCTCAGGTATTATTTCATAACAATCCTAATATTTCAAAATGGCTCTAAATAAACTTCTGAATTTGATTCAGCTACAAATAAAAGAATTTCTAACTATCTTCTGTAACATTTTTACATTTCTATTTCATTTCATTAAGAATCAATGCATTTTTTGCTCTTTTTTATTAATATTTTGAAAATACGAACTGTATGAATTGTACAAAATATTAAGTTGTGTACACAAGTGTGTGTGCATGTGTGTGTGTGTGTGTATGCGTGCACATGTGACCACTTCCCTTATTTGCAAAAGCAAGTGCTTTGGTTATAAGGAAAAGCTATGGCAAGAGTGTGGACCATTTAGTGAATAAGATGACAGAAACTACATATTGGTGATGGGGCAGTAGCATCATCTATTTCAATGAAGAATAGAATTTTTATCAATGTTCCTTGTCCCAGAATGGCATTTCAAGAGTAAATCATATCACTGATTATAGTCTATAAAAAGATTTTGGAGTGTTCTAATGGAAGTAATTATTTTTTCCTGGCTCTTCTGTGTTACAGAATTCAGACATACTGATTTTCAGTCATATTAACTTAGAAATAATATATGTTCAGTTAAGTTATAGCTCTTGATCATGTCACATGAAGTCTACACCATAAATTACAGAATATTGGAAAGATTTTCCTGCTGTTATAAAATTCAATACTAAATTACGGGAAAAATATATTTTGCCTTCATTGAAAATGTTATAATGTTTGAAACAAATAATACTTTCCCATTTCCACATAATATAATCTGGGACAACAGGACATTAGAAATGTCTTATAACATTAGATTATTCAGAACCTGTAACTGAGTACAAAGTTTTTTGTTTGTTTGTTTGTATTTTAAACTTACTGAGGATACTTATTAGTGTGGGTTTTGGTAAAGTCTAAAATTCACCTAACAAGCAACCATTCTCCCAACTGCCCATGATTGACACCGTGCTATTCAGATCCCAGAGACACTTGTATCTCCAGCGCCTAAGAATAGCCAGGTGACATGGCAAGAAAAAAACACGTTATCAAGAAAGAATTAGGTAGAGTAAAACCAAAGAACATATTTTTACTTTTAAATTACTCATAACCAGTTGAAAATTTTTAATGCTTTTTGCTCAGCTTCTGTGGCATTGTATGGACACCACTGGGGCTATAATGGTAGATTTGGGGTGCTAAAAATCCTAGAGAACACTTTTTTAACATTAAATATTATTGAAACACTTGAGGTACCAGTCATGAGTTGATATTTAATACTCTGAAGTATGCAATAGCTAATTTTGAACAAATTAAATTGTACCCAGTGATTGTTCACTCAAAAATAAGTTGAATGTTAGATGATTAAAATATATGCTACTCAAAATTTCTTTTGTCAGACACCATTCATAATCAAAGCCCCAGACTCCACAAGTTCAGTCACTTCACATTGTTTTCTAAATTTTAAGTATACATTATAAACAAACCATTTCATATTGCAAACAATGGCGCCATAGAACCGTAGAAACTACAGATATAAACTCTCATCCTGAAGGTAATACTTCGGGAAGTTTTCATAGCATGGGTTTTTTATTTATCCTCAAGTTCAAGCTCAGTATGAAGTAAGACTTTGCAAGAGCAGATGACACACCATAGTGAAATATATATAAGTAAACACTCTTTTAACAGTAATGTACTCTCTTCCAAAGAGAGACAATTTTCAACCCAGCTTCTTAACTGATGTGTAAGATACACAATGGAAAAAGGGGCAGTGAGGGCATAGGGGAAGATGTGTTTCTTTGGCTCACAACAGTTGAATTGTATTCACTAGCTAGCTACTTGTGAATGATTAATGCAGTAGGGGGAAGAAACCTAGGAAGAAAAAAAGGAAGAAAAAGGAAAATGCTTCCTATTTCTCAGGTAGCAGGGAGAAAAAGCAGTATCCATTGCACAGAACAATGTTACTTAAAAATTTTGAGGCCTTCAAAAGTCAAACTCGAGAGGCTTATTTATTCACAATATTTCACTATTTATTTAAATCACTTTTTCTTCCTGTTTGAATTTTAGAGGAATTGCTTTCAGATTAATGAAAAATATTTTCTCCATCTGTCTGAGAAAAACTACTAAACTATTCCTGATATTATTTCCCCTACAGAAATTAAAGGAATTTTACAGTTTTGTTGCAACACTGAAAATTTAGATTTGAAAATTCAACACCACAGATGTAATCACAGCCAGACACTAATTAAGCATTGGGCCAAATTTGGTCCTACAAATGTGTATGCATAATTTGTGATTTTAATGGGAGTTGTCTGTGTGTTTTCAAGGGCAGAGTGTGCCCAACATTTATTGTAGGATCCAGGGAGCAAATAGTTCTACAGAGATATGGCACTTCTATTTAATACTACTTATTTAATTTTAAACCACTTCTTTTCGATTAGATATATTATTGTTAGAACTATAGCCATTGTCTGATTTTTCCCATATTCATTGCAAGACAAATAATTCTTATCATTTTAAATTTTTTTAAGGGATACATAATCCTTTTTGTGACAGGTTTCACTTTTCAAATTTTTAATATTTCTATGATTGTCTTATGACAAGGATACGTGTGGGAGAGAAGTAAGGATGGCATTTGGATTCAGCAAAGTTTGCCTGGGAAACCGTTCTGTAATGAAGTTGCTCCAAATACTTCCAGATTGATTTTTTGTTTGTTTGTTTTGTTCTCTATGATTTGAATTTGTTTTAGTATTTTGTGGCAAAAAGGGAAAACAAAACACTAACTTTAAACTGTGTCTAAATGTGATTTGAGATGTGACTATGTTTGAATCTCTTTATTTTCTTTCTCAGAGAAATTCTTTGTTCCATGTATGATACTTACCTTCGAACTTGAGTCAGTTGATACTCTCTCTGAGAGCTGCTATGCAACCTTTGGGAAGGGTGTGAGCAATTTGACTTACCTTGAAAGCCAAATACACATTATTATTAATGGACTTAGCAAATTTTCTCAGTTCTCTGGACCTCACTTTCCTCATCTGTAAAATGATGACAATAACACTAATTCATAACACTGCTGTAATAACCAAAGCAAAATAAGGAGGTTAACGTATTAATGTGCCTAGACTAGGGTTAAGCATGTTATAGGCTTTTAATGATTTTTATTGTTGTTTCTTCATGTTGTTCTACCCTTTCTCCTCCTCCTCCTCCTCTTGCTTTCCATCCTCCTTCTCCTTCTCCTTCTTCTTCTTCCTCTGATGATATAGATAATATAATGATCATAATCTTGGACCTATTGATTCTATAACATATAATTATGTATTTTGATGTAGATATCACAATAAACAATTTAAACCTATGTTCATTATCACAAGTTTTTAGTATAAAATGATAATTGTTTTTTAAAACAATTCTAATAAACCACATATAAAAAGTTAATCCATTCTGCATTTAAGATTTCTTTTACATGTCAGGGATTTTATAACCTGTAAACAGTAAATCCACAATAATGGTTTTCTATACATTTTCCACTCTCATTGAGAGATTAATGATCATGCCGGCAGGCTTCCATGAGTCTTGGATGGTTAGATGATATGTTTTTTGTTGAGTTACTATGAAAAATCTGCTTTTCTCAGGGCAGATAAGAGTGTATCTAAACTACCATGGTAAAAGAAAGAGGTTAGAACAGCAAGTTGTGTGAAAAAAAGAAAAAAAAAAAAGAAAAGAAAAGAAAGAAAGAAAGAAAGGAAAAAGGAAAAGAGAACTTTGCTAATTATATTCGGGATTGTGATCACCAGATACTAGAAGAGTTGGACTCTCTCTTTTCCTGCAGGACACAATCTGACTCCTTAGCTTCAGTGTTCTACTCACTTGCCTTTTTTTGCTATTCTTCCGTTCTCACATGACTACAACCATCATGGTGCCTAGTGTTGTCTGGCTAAGGAAGAAATCATGGTTTTCCTTTCTCTCTCCAATTAAGCACTCTCACAGATATATTACAAGGTGCAAGCCAGACATTGAAAGATAATAATGATTGTATACTTGGCTATAATCCTCCATCACCAACGCTCACCAAATAATGACTGGCTTTAGTATATACTATAATGATTCTATATGTTAAAACTTGTTTTGGATCAGTAAAATAATTTTTCAGAAGATGTGTTTTAAATTTAGATGTCAACAAAACACAGTATTAGAAAAAAAGAGAAAAGCTAACAAATTTCATGAATTAGATCTTCTACATTTGAAGTCAATCATATTCATTGTAATGAATAAATGAAGTTCAAAATTAATTTCAGTTATTGTCAATGTGGCCAGAGATATATTTCTTTAAAATAGTTATTTAGGAAAACAAAAGAAAAGGCAGTTATGATGTGCTAAGTACTTGCAAAATGGTTCTCTTTTGCTACAGTTAAATTTAAAACTATATTAATCACCAGCAAGTATTAATTAGATTACTGTTCATTGGACCTTAACACTAACTTTTACACCATGTCTATACTATCAATTATTTTCTGTTAATGTTGTAACACAGGTTATTCAGGAGGATGAAAGCGTGTGCCTGGCTCCATCCCGAAATGTCAACCGTTTAAGTGGTTTGACTTTTATTTTCTATTTACTTTGGTCAGTGTAAATTTCTATGGGTTTTGCTGGTTGGGGGAAAGGGGATTTGAGGATCTGTAGTTCTTGGTTATTAATATTTGACTTTGTTAGTGCTTTCTGTTTACTATATGACTTGAGGAAAAAAAAGGAAGAAATCAGATATTCGTTCACCGCCATCACACATTGGGCCTGCAATCTCTATATATTGCTGTTCTCTTCCATCTCACATTTAAGCCTTTGGTATTTTATATATTTTCCTTTTTTTACCACTATATTTGTAGAATCCAAAATTGATAACATTTTTTAAAACATATTATACCCAGAGTATTTAACTTTTTGCTCAAATGTCACAGTGTGTCAAAAGTCTGGCTAGTTCATCCCAGGTTTTTGTTTTGGACCTCACTACCTATAATTATGAGTATGTTGTAAGATTGTGTATGTGAACCTCCATGCTCTCATCCTTTGAGCTAATGGCATAGTCTAAATATCCCCTACACTGAACCCAATTCTACCAGAAAACAACTCTGGGCAGATTAGCAGGATGTTCTAACAGATATTACTCAGAGTTGAGAAGCTCTCCAACCAAATGGTTTAATTTAACTACTTGGAATTGGTCATGGGAGGTAGCATGATGAAACATAAGTATGTGGAGCCCAAGGGGCACATCAGTGGCTCTTCCGCTATTCAGTACTCAATTTTACCTGATTACCCTAAATTACCCCTGTACTTGCTTAGCCCACAGTGGATTAAAAGCAGTTAGTATTTCTTCTCTGTTCTGAATGGTACATATTTATTATTTTTCAGTATCTCCCTGTGCACAAAGTAAAGAATTTATTATCTCTCTCAGTGAAAATATCTCTTATAAACATACCCAAGTAATTAGTCTGAATTTTCTAAGTGCAATCCAGGACTTCTGAGAGGGCTGGGCTTTTTAGTCAGTGAGGTTCAGCTGTATTCCTAATTGATAACTGTGATTTCTACAAATAGTTCTATCAGGGCTATTCTTCAGTAACAGGGTAAAAAATAGTAACTTATTTCTCAAAGTTTGATGTCTCTGGTTGCTCGGTCTCATATAATTTGCTAAAATTTCACTGACTGGGCCACTGAATTTTAGCTGGGCTTATCAATTGGTCAGTCTATAGACAACATAAGAGAAAAAAGTGCTTAACTCTTCTTGCTCTACTTCCTTATTCTTAATGGTTATCAAGTTCAGAGCTTGTCATATCCAATGTCAATGGAATACTATAAATTAAAATATCCATGTGAAAAAAAAAGTATATGTATATATATCTATTGATAGGCATCCTTTAAAAATGCAAATACTTGCCAGGTTGGACACAAGGATGAATGCAGAAAATAAATCTTCAGTTAAGCTGTCATGATGTTCCCTTGTGCCCTGTTGTATGCCCTGTTGTACTGATCATACTTCTTGTACAGTTTTTCCCATATTGGTCATATTTAAGAGATAAGGAGAAGGTACTTATTTAACCCCTGATAATGCACTGTTGGTCTCTATGGACAGTCTTTTTATGTGCTGGCTACAGAGGCCTATTATGAGGGAATTAGAATACTTGTTCTATTTCATTTACTACCATTTCCTTTATCGGAGCAATGATTTCTTTTTATGACATCCCAGAATTCTGTATTACTTATCATTTAATTCCAAAAAGGGATTGGACAATAAAAGATTCCCCAATATAAAAGAGAGTAGAAGGAAATAACCTCTTTCAGTGTAAGGCTGCAGAAAACTTGCCTTTACCCTCTGCAACAAGTTCGTTATTAAACCATTCGAAACTGTCTTACAACAAAAGCTTTCAGTCACTTGGGGATCAGTCACAACCCAAATAACTCCTTTCATACGGCTGTATCTAAAATTAGTGACTTTCTCCCTGATCATTTAATCTCAGAATCCATACCAGCAAGAATTCATCATGTGTGTGCCTGTATTTCACCATGAATCACCTCAAGAATCTGAGGTCACCTGGGTTGTGATTGACTATAACATTTTTACTAAGTGAAGAAAAAAAATGTCTACTTCTCTTTCCTCTGTTCTAATGTCTTCTTATAAACGTCTAGGTTCTACCAGGACTATTACTGGCAGTTGGGAAACAGTGTATCTTTGTTAACTTTTCTTTTTCTATTTGATTTTTTTCTATTCATGTAGCCAATTCTCCAGATTTAACTCTGTTTTCCAAAAATTCCATTTCCCCCTGTAGTTTGACTAAAGGTTTTATTTATTTATTTATTTATTTATTTATTGCCACTTTATAGCAATAGTAGACAAGTAGTTATCCCAGCAACAAATCCTCAGTAGGTTTTTCAATAGCTCCATTTTCTTTTTAAAAGTGAGAAGTCATGATAACTTGCAGGTCTAAAATCTAGCAATGCCTCCTCTGCCAATCTGCGTTCCCACAAAGGGTTGAATTGCCAAGCAGACCAAAGAAAGACCATGGCTTTTAACCAGCCACAAGATCGACTAATGAATTCAAGGATCTAGGCAAATATCACAACACTGTTTCTCTGGAAGACCCCAAAATTCAGCTTTCCAAAAGACCCAGTTTCTCCCACATTGTTTTAGGATTAACATAGGAGGTTTATGAGGAATACATGTAGAAATATTGATCATAAAAGCTAACCATGTCCGTTTGGAAATATCTTTGTTTTGTATCCAATAATAGCTTTTACTTGTATGACTCCCATTTTCCACCCACTTATGCTCCACTAATGAACTCTATTAATGATGTTACATGGAGGTCTGGCCGAAGTCACACCCCACTCCTCCCCTCGCAGTGCCCTGGAAGGGAAGGAATGGGCTATAGGACTGATGTTAACTCTTTCCTACTCATTACTGGATGCCTGTAGACAATGAGGTTTGTCTTAGTAGTTTAAAGGGTTTTATCAAGAGCCACTTTGACCTTCGAAACAGAGGTCCTGATCATTAGAATAATTTCTGAATTAGAAAATAATTTCATTTATAATAATCTTAAATAAGCCTTTTCATAAATATTTTATTAATAGCAACTAAAGGTTCTGATTTAATGAAAGGCTCTGCCCCTTGTGCCTCAGTGAATAAATGAGACTTACAATTACCAGCTTTCTTTTTGCAGATCAAATCCATTATGTTCAAATCCATTGAAACACTTGATTATTTTAAACAAAACATTCTTTCAATTAATAGCATAGTTCCAGCTAATAGATCATAAACTCTGAATTAGTTGAAATCTTAATCAATTATAGCTTAGTATAATGGTATTTTCACTTATTTCAATCTTTGGGGTTTAGTTGCTCTATAAGCACCTTATTCATCACTCAGTGTGCTTACTAAGTGGCAGGATTTCCAAATTCCTTAGTAGTTATCCAGAGGGTCTTGTGAAAAATACTGGACTCATGAGATGCATCATAAATAAACAAGTCAATAAAACTAATAAACTAGGATCAAAAAGATTTGTGAAACTTGGCCTATAAAGTCAAAGAACACAGTTGCATATATAGAAGACTGAAAACCCTTATGTTTCCCAAACTCTCCTGACAATGACTCTCTTTCACAAGCAAGCTCTTTCAGCATTTTCCAAAGCTAGCTTATTACGTAACATCTTTGGAAAGTGTTGGTGTATAGCATTGATTTCAAACTGCTTATTCCGGTATTCAAGGCTTTCTGACTCTCCAAACTTGTCTGCAGTGATCAATGCTCTTTTGCAATTGTTTAGGCTTCTTATTATTTCTTGATTGCACCACTCACAGCATTTTCTTCTTATTCTGTCTTACATTATTTGTTGCTGAGATATGCTTTTCCCTTTTCTCTCCTCTTTACATTTTATTCTTTCTTCAGAGTTTAGGTTATGCTCCTCTGTCTGAGCTTTTGATTGGCCTGCTTCTTATTGTCCTTAACCTATGCCAGTCCTTGACTTATTTTGATCTTAAATTTCTTTCTTTCCCTCTGTTTTAGATGGTGATTACTTTTGCAGGCTGCATTTTCAGACTCTCATGTAACCTGGCTTTTGACTTTTTCAGCCAATTGGAGGCCCTAATATAGGACTGTGGGGGAAAGGGGAAAGGAGCTTACTTGCTTTCTCCTTGCTTCTTTAGCAATAACTGCATGTTCTCCGTAGCTCTTCTGACTAGACAGGTCCATCATGTATCAGCTTTTTCTTGGTGGGTTTAGCCTCTTCTTCTGGGTAACCTTGACTCTTCCCTTTGATAATCCAAGTATAGAAGTGGTAGTAGTTTCTTGCAACTGCTAATTTTGGGGTTGGAGCTTCTCCTGTGTTTTCATCACTTATGTCATATCTTGCATGAAATTCCTTCTGTTATAAGACTTAGAATTATTTCCATTTTACCATTATATCCTGATTTGTATAACACTAAGTATTGACTTAATTACCATTCTATTATTATCATGTTCTACTTTCCCATTAATTTTGAAAATGTGTATTGTCTATTTCTTCCTATTTCCCATGACAAAGACCCATATGTAACACAAATTCAATGTGAGAGGTATTTGGGGATTTTTGCCACATGAATAACTGACAATCATAACAAAATTTTGCAATATGAGGCTGAAAGTGGTTAAAATGTTTTTAGCAATTTTGATAAATATTTCTATCATTTTACCCTAGAATGTAGCAGGCACCTGGTCATTTGTTTTTATATTGGCTCCAGCTTATGCACTTCTAATCTCCCCTTTTGGGTCCAAAGACTTATCCTATTCAAGTTATTGGTTAGTCACCTATTCCTTCAGAGAATTAATTAGTAGATTAGTTCTCACATCAAATTACCTTGGAAAACCAGAAGAATGTTCTTTTTTTTTTAATTCATTTTTATTGTTAGACTTATTGGGGTGACATCTGTTAGCAAGGACTACACAGGTTTCAGGCATACAATTCTACAGTGCATTGTCAGCTTGTTGTATAACAAGTTTACCACCTAATGTGACTTCTCTTTCCATCACCTTATATTTAGCTTCCCTCCCTCCTCTCCCACCCTCCCCTGTCTCCCCTCCCTGACCCACTCATCCCCAAATAAACATTAAACTATTGATTGTGTCCATGGGTTATTTGTTTCTTCATTTCTTTTTTCTTTGCTTTCAGTTTTATATTCTGCATATGAGTGAAGTCATACAGTTCTTTGTTTTTTCTGTCTGGCTTATTTCACTAAGCATGATGACCTCCAGGTCCATCCATTTTGTCGCAAATGGCAGTATTTCATCTTTTCTTACAGCTGAGTAATATTCCATTGTGTATATGTACCACAGCTTCTTTATCCAGTCATCTGTCGCAGGGCACTTTGGTTGTTTCCATGTTTTGGCCACTGTGAACAGCGCTGCGATGAACATTGGGGTATATAAGTCTTTGTGGACAAAGGTTTTCGGTAGCTCCATTCCCAATTTTCTGAGGAACCTCCACACTGTCTTCCACAGTGGTTGTACCAGTTTGCACTCCCACCAGCAGTGTACCAGAGTTCCTTTTTCTCCACATCCTCTCCAGCACTTGTTATTCCTTGTCTTGTTGATAATAGCCATTCTCACAGGTGTGAGGTGGGATCTCATTGTGGTTTTGATTTGTATTTCCCTGATAGCTAATGAGGATGAGCATTTTTTCATATGTCTGCTGGCTATTTGTATTTCTTCGTGGGAGAAGTGTCTGTTTAGTTCTTCTGCCCACTTTTCAATTGGGTTGTTTGTTTTTTTGTTGTTAAGTCTTATTAGTTCTTTATATATTTTAGATATTAGACCTTAGCTGATCAGAAGAATGTTCTCATTTGTCTAATTATTTCCGAGGATGTTGGCTTATCTGCCCCACTCGAAAAATGATTGAAATTCATCTGTGGAAGAGTAATTCTTTTCCATACAATACAGAGAGTATAACCAGAAGATCAGGAGGGAAAGCCCACAGACGAAAAAGACAATAGCCAAAATTATAACTAGGACCTAGTAAGCAACTGATTAGATACAATGCATCTTATCGCAAACTTACCTTTTTCACGTATCTCTTTTTATTAACCTTTTCTTTTTTTATTCTGGAAGTCTGTCCATTTACTATTTAAAATAATAATAGTCTTAAATCACACCCACACACACACACACACACACACACACACACACACACGCACACACACACACACACACGCGCGCGCGCTTTAGTAAATTTGTATATGCAATTTAGACAAGTTGTATTTCCTCAATGCATTCATTAAACTTTGTCAGCTGGTCTCTTCTTCGTTGATGAAGAACTTAGAATTCTTTGTAATGGGACGTATTTTCTTTTCTTGGCTGAATATGTTTCCCGTGAAATGAGGAGTAACACAATAGAAGAAGCTATTAATACGTGGCTGCTCATCGCTCGGAGAAGCCCTGTGCAGTTCATTCCTCAAACTCAGCCGACAGATTTCCATCGGGTAGCCTCTAGGTGGCAGCAGCAAGGTAAAAGCACCGCCGCGCCTAATTCTGACAAGGTGCGAGTTGCAGAGGTTCCTTTGTTTTTCTTGCTTGATTATTTTGTTTTGTTTCTTTAGAAAAAAGTACAAAGATGAAAACTTGAATTAATTATAAAGGAAACAATAAGAAAACACTTTGGTTGAAGGTTTTCTGCTTATGTGAGCAAAGATGCAAGTGAGCAGAGCTTAAAACAGGGAATCACACTGTCTTCATGTTACCGACAGTGAAGAAGCAAGAAAAACGGTAAATATCATCTCAGAATTTCTTATTCGCACCAACTTTAGCTTAGGATTTAACACTCCGGTTCTTATATAATGAGAAAATTGGCAAGCAAATCATTCTTTTTTTTTTCTTTTTTGTACAGAAAGTTCTGAGTTGTTAGAGCTACCATATGGATTAAAGTACCTCATACAATATTCAAAATAGTCCTAAAGTGTTTTAGGAGCCATTAAAAAGCTAGATGGCATGCTATTACTAAAGAAGTTTATTTTAGTGAAGTAGGACATATGAAGAATTTATGCAAAATGGAATTTGAAAAGGCAAAAAGGTTTTCACAGATACTTACATAGTAACTTATTCTTTTATATGTGAATGCATATTTTTCTAAATAAATAAACATAAACACAAGAAAGATTCAAAATAATAAAATTATGAACAACAAATTTAATTAAACCAAGTTGTGCTATAAATGTCATAACTTTTTTCAGTATAAAAATGTAATTATTAAATAATGAAAGATAGAGTTTATTTTATGTGATATATTTTTGTTTATTTTTCCAAAGCAAAGTGGTTTGGAATTTTTTGAAATTATTTTGCTGTAAATCTGATTGAACATGGGGAATACACAGATACTGTCTGATGTAGTGCTTCAAGTGGATTAGACTTCTTTCTCTAAATTTCTGGAGATGAACAAGGAGTATGCAATGGAAAGAATCAATGTGCCACAATTTATCAAAGACTGTATTATAAAGAGTTGGTAGTTTGATGAGATGATTTCTTACCCTTCTATTTTATAGAACGTATTCATCAGCATGATATAACTGTGAGAACAATAATGAGGACTCTGAAAATGTTAGTTCTTGTTCAAACCATTAAATAACCTCTATTCACAGTTTCTTCTTATTTCATGAAATCCAAGTAAAAATACTAAGATTCAGTGTGCCTGAGGTGAACCTCCATATCATTATTTTTAACACAATCTTCATGTGGATGTAGGATAGGCCACGTTTGGGTCCACAGCTAAGACATTTAGCAGCCCAGAAAATCTGATGTCTCTCTTCTGTGCCTATACAGGTCAGTCAGGTTGAGCTACACCCTTCAATCTTTAGGAGGGTAAAGGTGAAATATTAATTACTGGCCATTGTCCATGTGATATTTTACTGATTTATGGTGGACTCCAGTGTACCCTTTAGCAGTATAAATAATGCTTTTCTGTCCCTAAAATCCATCCATTCGCTTACTTATCCTAAGAATGTACTAATATAAGAGGTATGAAAGATGTAAACAATAGGAAGAACTATTTTTTAGCAATAAATATATAAGTAAAATATCAGACTTCAACTTTATTTAGATTTATATTTTATCATCTAAAAAACAAACAGCTTAACCTATCATTTCACTTATTTTTGTAAATTTCAAAATATGTTTGTTATAATACGTAAGGGCAGCTGAGATAGTGCTGAAGTTCCCGTGTACTTGCATGAATTCACGGAGCAAAACTGCTTAGATTAGGAAAGGGGTAGTTGCTTTTATTCTGTAGTTTTCATCAGCAAATAGGTTTTCAAATTGAGTAGTAAACATTATTCCAAATTAAATTTATTAGAAGTACATTTAATTAATATAAAAATACTGTTTGAGGTACTTAATACATTGACACACTATCAAGAGTGAAACTTTTTTAAAAGAATAGAGAGAGGGAGAGGGGAAGCGACAGAGACAGACAGACAGACATTGGCAGAGGCTCCAAAATTGACATACAAGGAATAGCCATGGAAAAACAAATGATTTTCCTGATGGTTGTGAAACTCACATGGGTGCTCATTACCTTGCACATATATCCCTCAATCCTTAATGAAGAGTGCAATATGCTTAAGCAGCAGGAGATACTTTTGATATCTGTGCTACTTAAGGCAAAGTTGAATTAGCATAGGTGGGCAGAACTATTGAGATGGAAGCCTAGCCCAAATTAGGCCCAACTCTTTGAAGAGACATGAAAACAAAAATGATAAAACATTGTGAGAAAGCTGATTTTATTTCCTTGCATCATTCACATCTAGTTTTTCCGATATAGATTTTTTAAATAGCAAAAATTAAAAAATAAAAGCATCTTAATAACAAAAACATAGTAGTGTATGGTTTGGTCTAATGGACACAAAAGAACCTACTATATGTATGCACTTAGTTTATAACCTAAAATGCAGGAAATAAATCAGAGCTCACATTCTCTCTCAATATAGTAATATAGACCATTAAAGTCCGCCTGTGAAACCACAGACATGAGTTTTTAAGGTATTTGGGAGACTTTAATGGCCTACATTACTATATTGAGAGAGAGTCCTATATTCTAAATCTGTAAAAGTCTAGAAATATTCTCTAACAGATTTTTAGGAGTTTCAATTGAAACAAACAAAAGTACTAGTGAATCAAATGACTGAAAGGCATAGGAGGTTAGTTCAAGGATAAAAGGTTCTTTCTTATTTCTGAGTTGCAACTGTATAACTTATTTATGCCTAATGGTGCTGACCAGTCTCTAGGATTCTCAGTTGTAGGAGTAGAGGAAGGAAAGATAAATGGCTGAATCAGCTCAAAGTTTTCAGCCTGAAAGCTCTAATAAACATTGCTACAATAGAGAAAAATTCAAATTATATATGAAGACTATGAATAAAATTCCATTTTTTTTCATTGACATATATTGTATGTATAAATTTTGGTATAAATAAGAAAAATCTTATGCCTGCTGAATGTATAGCCTTATTGAATTAAAAAATAAGGGGAAAAGACTTTAACAGAAATCTATAAACAATAATTCTCATCCTAGGTACCACAATTTTGATGATACATCTTCCCTATACTGGTCTCCTAGAATACCCTGGAGGTCTTGAACTTGCACCTTTATGAATCTAGCAAGATAATTTGTTGAGAGACGATATCCACATTGTGTAACAAGGATTTTATGCATTGTATTGCACATTATTTATTAAACAAACTATAAATCATATTCCCTGAATTTAGATACCAGTCTCCGTTTCCTTTTCACTAACCATAGCCAGTGTGGTTAAATGCAGTTCCCTAATACCCCCTTATGATAAGATTTGATTGGAACACTTTTTAAAATACAAAATACTGAATCCCTCCACAGATCCAGTGAATTAGAGTCTTCAGAGTAGGCATCTGAAAAACTATGTATGTAACAAGAATAACAGGGAATATTTATCTTCAAAACATTTGGGAAATACTGGCTAAGGCAGGGCTGGGCAAGATGTCAGTTGTGTCCACTGGTGGACCACAAAGCAGTTTTGGAGTTACCGCCTGAATAATAAAATAAATAGTTCGTGGGACATCACTCTAGGAGCAGTAGCATTTGCCCTGAAAAAGTCTGCCCAGGCTTGGGCTAAGGGAACAGTTGAAAAAGTCCAGGGCTTTCTCCTGTATTCTGTGTTGTCCTTACCCTGCCCAGCCAGCTAAATGCCATCTTCAATCATTCTTCTAATTTGAAAGAATCAGCATTGTATGTAAAATTGGTGAACTGTTATGTCCTGCTTCAACTTTGGAGCAATAGAGGTGCCTAGAGATTTTTAACCAAGTTTGCCTTCTCCAAGAAGACTGAGAAGACTGGATGTCACCTATCTGCAGACCCTGTGGGTTTGAGCCAAACAAACTTGTCTCTCTTGTTCACCCAAGCACATTATACAATGCGCACTGCTCACTTAGACTTGTCCTGAGAATGGACTTTGACGTTCACAAGAAGGCTGAACTTTCCCTTAAGATTTATGGGAAATGCTTAAGCTGAAGTTCTCTGGGTCTCTTACATATGAGTAAGTGCTGTGTGCCTCTCACTACGTTCACCTGGAATGCTTAGCATTTCTTCGTGATGGGAGGGAGTATTTTAATGTTCTCCTATTAACTAGAATTCAAATATCTCCCTCATTGAACAGAAAAATGGAGAAATCCTTCATTTGTTGGTACTGTTTTTTTGCATTAACAGTAGATATCCTATGGCCTTCTTGTAAAATTAGACTTCCGTTAAACTTATTTTGCCCATTTTCTTTCCTTTGCCATCAAAAAAACAAAACCAAAACCAAAACCAAAAAAAAAAAAAAACTCCATTCTTATTATGACAAATTTTCCTATTGTAACTCTCACAGAAGCTTGTACTTCTTTATATGACTCAGCAAAATCATAATTTCACGTGATGTGTGTATTTGTTTAGCTCTCATTAACCACTAGCTTTTAACCTACAGGATGGCAAAAATGGTGTCTTTATTACTCACTTTTAGAACTTCAGTGTCTCTTGTAAATTCAGACACATAAAATATAACTTTTAAAATGATGGTAAGAACTATTAAATGTTTCCTAAGATACGCTAAGTGTTTTACGTGAATTCATTTAATCCTAAAAACAATCCTGTCAAAACACTACTGTTATTGTGCCTATTTTCATTAATAAGAAAATAGAGGATCAGAAACGTTGAATGACTTGTTCAAGGCCATATAATTACCATGGGGTGAAGTCAGGTTTTAAATCTAGACTATCTGACAGTACAAATATTTACTACAAAATGAATAAATGAATGAATGAATGGAATTTTCTTTTTACTGCCAAAGATTAAATTGGTCTAGATCTCACAGGAAATTAGATCTAAGGCCTTTTTTAGTTGCAGTGGCTGTTATTAAATTTAATGCTTTCCCTACAAGTGTAATATTGGTTTATGTATTACTATTATCTAATTACCATCTAATTTTAGAGATGCATAGTGATCAGCCTTATAAAAAATGACATAAAAATATCCTCTAATCCTGGAATGACAATACTATGTATATAACCTCTGAGATCTATTAATCTTATGTTGCTGAGTATACAGCTTGTGTATTTCTCAATAATACCTCTGATTCCATAAAGTTACATCAGTTAAAACAGAAAACTTTGAGGGACATTTTTAGATGGCTAAAACTCAGTTGACTACTTTACATTTATTCTATCAGTTTTAAGAAATGTATACAATGCTGTTTTAAATTTTTTTCCTTTTTTCCCAAAGGGTGGCTCTGAATAACCAAAAATGGAGTCACAGATGGTTTCTAATTGGTAATTTGAATTATATGAGTAACCAATATAGATATTTTCAGTGTCTCAAGAAAGAATTTTTTTAACAAAAAATTTTCCAGGTCAATTTTTATTTTTGAATGGAAGCTAGAACCAACAGATCAATTTAATTATCTTCTCAAAATTCCCTGAAAATTGTCAAAATATTCAATTATTAATCTGTATAATGTTAGCTGTTTCAAGCATATTGCCACACAACCCTTAGTGAATTTAACTTAAAAATGATCTTAGTGATTCATTTAGTATACACATAAATACATTTTAATCTACTTTTCTAAAACCAAATTATTTAAATAATTTTGGAACATAAGTTTAATTATGAACCATTCATAATTGGGTAAATTGAATAAAAATTGAGGTAGGTAATCAAATTAATCTTTTATGTCACTTATAATACTGAAATTCATCAAATAATTTTCTTATTAAATAACTTGTCTCCCTTGTTTTTGTGCTACAGTGACCTAAAATAAAATGCTCTACTTTTCACTAATTTTTTTTCTTATTGTTAACTGGTTTTCACTGTTCCTGCTTTAGCTTAGTACATTCCACGCTCTTCAAAGAAATAAGATAGATTGAGATATACATAAGGTTGCTCTGTTGAATCTTCATATCCGAGGAGTATCATTCTCAAACTTGAGTACGTGCAAGAAATCAAAGGTCTATGGCCTAAAATACGGTCATTTTGCTGAGGCAGGTGAATTGTGGACGTTTAGGCTGATATTAGAAGTGAATCTAGCAAACAACATAGCATCTTTGGTCAATTTCAATTTTTTCAACTTGTCTTATATTTCGTGGAAAATATAGTACTTTTCCGAAGTACTTGACATCACCAAGAGTCTAATGAAGTTCAAAACATGAAATTTAACAACAAATAACAAAAAAAAGGTGATTTCAGACTCTTTTTTTAAGGATTCAATTGACAAATTTATAAATATATCAAAACATTGAGCCAATTTGATAGAATACATGTTACAGTCAGCCCACAGAACAACTGACTGGTCAATTCATTTAAGCTCCATTCTGGCAATGGCTGCACACTTAAGCTTTGCTGACTTGCCATGAAAAATTTTATAAGCAGCTCGTTCAGTGAAAATCTTGCACTGATGAGCTCTTCAGGACTTTTAGTATGACCAAGTACTTTATCAAAAGCATTCTTTTGTAGGGGTGGAGGTGGTAGTTCCCTGGCTTGGAATTGAACCCAGGCTGCAGTGTTGAGAGCACCGAAGCCTATCCACTACACCACCAGGGAGGGAATCCCAATCAACAGCATTCTGAGAGAGAATAGATGGCCTGACATGTGAACTTTTCAGAACAAATAGAAAGGAGACAGCACCATTTACTTATAAGGAGAATGCCTGACAACAGGAGGACCACTGTGTACTTTTTTTTAAGCTCCATATGGCGTAGCTGAAGGCCATCTTTCCATGACACATCAACTTTTGGCACCAGGGAAATAATATGTGTATATTCAAAGACATGTCATGATTTGACTTACAGAACTGAAAAACTATTGTTAAGAATCTGGAGGGAGAAAAGGAGCTGTAGTCATTTGACATTGATAGCAATCCTGCTCTAATTTGCATTAGGAAAGAAGGGCAGATGGTGAGACAGACAATCCAGAAGAAAATTACTTTAAGGAATTCATCTTAACTAGTATCCTGCAGTCCAGGCTGACTACCTATTTAGTTTTCCCATTGATACAACCCAATATCACTCATTATCAGATACAACTACCACTTTCTTCACAAATTTCTCTCTTGTTTTACTCATCAATTCCATGGGCACTGCTTTCTCTTCTTAGTTTAATGGTTCACTTATTTGTACTTTTCTTTCCTTTTATGTTTTCTTTGAGTTTCTCTTCTCTCTGATGCTTATTTACATCTCTCCATTTTATCATTACCCCGCTGTATTGCTTTTCCCTCCCAATTAAACAGCCACTTATCCAATTAGGCATTAAATTAAGAGCACCTGTATGTATGTGCATTTATTTAAACTGAACTGAGTTTAGCAAGCGACATATTTATTCTTTAGATGTATTTTACATAAATATAGATAAATATAATATAAATTAATTCATTCAATACATACAGAATACCTACTATGTGTCAGTTTTTATTCTTAGTATTAGAGATATTACAGTGGATTAAGTTCCTGAGGATATAACATTAAATTCTGGTGAGAAACTCAGACAAGGAACAAATCAATATAAAATGTCAGTAGTAATAAATAATGTCACTGGAACTGGAGTTTTGCCTTTAAATAGGGATAATCATGCAAGACTTCTCTGAGGAGGTGACATTTGATCAGAATGAAAAATTCAGCCTTGTGAAAATCTAAAAAAGGAGCATTAAAAGTGAGCATTCTGGGTATTTTTGCAGAATACCAGGGGCAGCAGCACAGCTAGGTTAAAGTAAGAGAGAAATGTGTGATAGAAAACAAAGTTGAAAATGTAATCAGAGTCCAGATCATTTGGGGCCTTAAGAAATACAGTCTTTGAATTTTATGATAAATGAAATGGAAATAGTAGGTTTAGAAAGGGAATTAACACTATCTTTCTTTTATTATAAAAGAATAATTCTGGATGCTAAAATAAGACAAATGAGAAGTAGGAGGCAGGAAGGCCAGTTGGGAGGCTAATGCAGTTGGTTCAGGTGACAAATGACGGGGCTTGGATTGGGCTGGTGACTTGTCTAAGTGCAAGTGAGGTCAGATTCCAGACTAATTTTGAAAAAGAAGCTGCCGTAATCTACTGATGAATTTTAGGTAGCATGTGTGAGAATGAGATGAAAGTTAATCAAAAAAATTGGGTCTGTGCAACTGAAATTATGAAATTGCTATTTAATAAAAGTATGAGAACTGGATAGAGAAGACATGTGATGAAATATAAGTAGTTTGGGTCATATAAAGTTTGAAATATTAATAAATTGTTCTAGGTGAGGTGTTGTATGGGCCATAGAGATACACAAGTTTGTTTTTCTGAGTGTGGACAGATAATTACTGGTTGCTAACTAGCTTACATCTCCTCTAGAGCACTAAGAACATAGGCCTCTCTTGTCTAAAGAGAAAAGAATTGTTTTTTTTCAATAATTTTGCAAATTCTTCCTATTTATTTGTACATATGTTAGGGCTGTCCTGTAAGTATCCAGTCATGCAGTATGAAAAATAGAGGCATTTATGGTTGAATTATTTCCAGGGACCCTTTGTACATTTGCAAAGAGAGATGTTTTCAACTATTTCCTTACTTATTTTCTTATTCTATATTATGCAACTATATCATTTTAACATTATAAAATCAGGTCACTTTAACTAACAATGTCAGTGTTTTCTCACATCTTTCTCTTCAACATTGTTTAAATATCCAAATAAAAATTGTACTAATAGAATAGTTAGCATACTGCTGAAAATTTGATAAAAGAAATCAAGATGTTTCCTGGGACTCTATTTCCTGACCTCAGTGAAATACTTCAGTTATGGGCATTAAATAAATTGCTGAGGATAGACTACTCTAATACAGAGAGACCATGGGTTAGGAATGAGGAGATTTGGCTTTTTGGGTTCTTGGATTTATCTCCCATGATTAGACAAGAAGAGTACCACCTTCCTAGGGTTCAGTCTTCCCTTCTGTAAATTAGGGATGATGATATCTACTCTATATCTCTGAAAATAATAAAGTATAGAGTCAATAAAAAATTAAAACTATAATATATCTAGTTAACTTATAAATCATGTTACTTATTACTAAATATAAATGGAAGAAATATTCTCCTTTTCTAAGCAACACTTCAGAAGAATGTTAAAATTATCCTTTGAATTTTCCCTCTTATTCTTTTCCTAAAAAAGATGAACACATAGTGTATATATTTTTTTCTCCCTTATCAGATGTAATTCACTTCATGAGCTATTTGGAAAACATAGGTAAAATAAACATTCTGCTTCCCATTAAGGAATTAACAAATTGAGGATTTAAAAGACTTAGATACATGAACAAATAATTGCAGTAGAAAGCAATATGAGATATTAAATGCCACAAAGTGGGACAAGCAAGAAATACTAAATAAAAAGCCATTTATAATCCTCCCTACACCAGGTTATAATTCAGAAGAAATCACATAAAAACATTATCCAAAATAATGTCTAATAGACAATCTCTTTTCTTTCAGAAGCATGAGATTTGATTACCAGCTTTTTAACTTATATGAAGACAAATGAGGTCTATGCTCATAAAATTGCCTGAATGTTTGAAGAATCCATCCACATTATTCAGTGATATTGCATTCTGTAGTAGTGTATTCCATAGGTTGATTGTGCACTTTGTTATATCATTTTAGTTTATTTGCTCCATATTTACTGCCTTTCAACTCTGAGTATCCTTTTCCTCTCTTATTCCTATACCATGGTAATAGGTAGAATTGATTCATCAGCTATCATCATTCATTTTAAATGCTGGCCTTTTGGGCTGTGTTGACTTATGTTTTCTCCTCTGTTATAGCAATGAACCACTGTTACACCCTTGGCTAAATTATGGTCTGGCTGGAGTCCTCTGAATGGAAATCTCATATGTAGTTGAGTATAAGTGAAATAAAAATATGTCTTTCCCACATTGCAGTAATTCTGCTTGTTTTCAAATCTTCTGAACATGTGAAAAACATCTAGAAAATTATTTGGGTGTTTGGTCATTGAAGACAATCTAAGCTGGTGTTATTTTCTTAAAAAACTGTAATTAGTTCTCAGAAACCTAGGTTATTTCATGAGGTTCAAAAACAAAATCTTTTAAGATCAATCTAAGAATGGTATTGAACATTAATTAGAAAATATTTATATAAATTTTGTTTCATCCTGCATTAATTTATTCTCTTTATGAAATTATATTGATGCTCGGAGGCATCATAACTCAGTATTTAAAACTTAGGGGTTAGAACAGACTGCTGTGTCACTACTGATGTGAATTTGAACAAACTAACCTCTCTGCCTCAAATTATTTATACTTAAAATGAAGACAATAATACACTTATTTACTGGAGATGTGGTGAGTCTTGCATGAGTTATTACAAGTAAAATGATTAGAAGAGGGTCTCAATGTATATTACTTGTATTTAACATTGCTAAAGAAAAAGCTCTCTGCCGGGTATTTGGAGAATGAGTATGATGACAAAGTAAAAGAAGATTCGTTAATCCACAAAGTTACCTTAGTGAAAAAGTAACAAAAATGTTTAATTTCAGATAGTGATATATGCTCTATGTGCCAAGTGAAGAGTTGTATGTAAGCATCTGAGGTAAATGTTAAAAATAGACATTCAAGCTCGTTAAAAAGGTACTCCATTTTGAAGTAGAAAAATAAATGACAGAGTGTAAAAGGAAAGGTCTTCAATTATGAAACTATGCTCTACGTTCAAAGAACCTGCTAAACAATGTTTTTTTCACTTCTCTGTAAGCTATCTAACCTGATATCATGACATGAAAGATAAAATATAACTTTAAGAATAACTAAAAATCATCGCCAGCTGTATTTCTTCAGTGAGATTTAATTACATTTGGCTAAGTCCTGTATGGCATACAAATGTAGTACTTTTTATTTACTGGGCTTACATTAATTAGAATAAAACTGCCTTCCATTTTAGACTTTAATTGCCAATATACTTGCAAGTTCTTCTCTTGCATGACACTGTATTTTTCTGCTTCTGCTTTAATTGTTCCTACTTTACTTGAAGTTCACTCTTGAACACTCAACTTAGTGGGTACTTTCTCCAAAAGGCCTTTTTCTAAAAACACAGTCAATTGATTTAGGTGTTCTTTATCTGTTTTACTTTTATATTTTAATTAATATTCTATTTATCAGATTATATTAAAATTATGTTGTGTTTGCTCTCCTAATAGAACTTGTAAACCTTCAATGCAAAGATTGTTTCTTGTTCATCTTTTCCACACAGTATCTGGCAAGACCTTCACACAAGATGAGAGATCAATGAATTGAATGTTTTTGTTTTTGAACTGAACTAATATACTCTTGTTTTAACATTGCATTTCTGAAGTCAATCCTAAATAAAGTATGAGCCTCATAAATGATTCCAGTTTTTATTTTTTATGTGTTCTGAATACAAATTTCTAGACACTCATGATAAAGAAAACTATACTTAGAACTATTTTCATTCAACACTTGAGTACCTCTTTAAATTACAATTTAGTTGTTTAGTTGAGGCATTCTTTTTTTCCTCTTGTATATAATACAAATCTCACTTTGTAATGATAAGTATTTCAAGCACTAATTTGTTGTGCAGTTGTTTTAAATGTGAGCTTCTCTAGAAATAATCTATAAACATGATGCACAGACATTCTTGTGGCCCTTGGAAACTCTATGTGTATTTGATATTTGATATTGTTATTCTCTGTGGTGTTTGTGATGAACAAAGGAAGGGTGTCCTGCAGGGTTCTTCCCAGGGGACAAAAGATGTTGCTGTGCTTCCTTTATGTCACCTAGAGTCTTACTTTGTTGCTGAACCTATCCATTGTTCTAAAAAAAATTAAATATTAAGCTTTTGTTATTTAACCTATAGCAATTAATGCATTCCTTATGGAACATGTTGTTGATTATAGCATTTGCATTGCTCTCACTGGGCTATGTGGTGATAAATTTCTCAGTAGCAGAGGAAACTGGAGCATTTGGATGTTCTTATGTAAAATAATACTAGGGAGGCAGAAATTCAATTTTTAAAGATTCTTAGGAACATACCTCTTTGTTTCTTATTAAAAAAAATTCAAATACTGGTGAATAACATCCAATTGATATTTTTCTTTTGCTTAGTAATGACATTCCTAGCATAGTGCAAACACACATAATACTTACTCAATAAGCATTTGTTGTAAGACAATAAAAAATAATAATAACCTTTGAGAAGTTTATGTAAAGCCTCTAAAAATAACCATATGCCCCAAAATATATTAATTTACCTCATAAATAATAATTAAATATAAAAATGATATTTTAGAGATATTATGGTACACTGTATAGAGCAGTATATTGGGAAACAGAATCTCTACTATTTGATGTATGACTTTTTGTCATATTTAACTTCTCTAGGCTTCTGTTTCCTCACATGCAAAAATGAGAAGATGCAATCAAAAATCCATATTATCACAGAGATCCCATTATTTAAACAATCTATAATTATATGGTTTTTTATTAAAATTTATGTCTGGGGGAAGGAAACTTTTATATGTTTGCAGTAGGCAGATATTTAAATCCCTTAAATCCAAAAGATAAAATTAGATGAAGGAAATATAAATGAAAAAGTATATATGCCATAAGTCTTGGGCCAATGCAGCTTTTCCAATAAAATAAAGCTCTTTTGTCAGTGTGTTTGTGAAGACGTTTGATGGCCAAGTGTGTCTCCCCAACCAACTGCAGTAAGAATAGAAGCTGATTTCACATTCTTTTTCTATGTCTGTGTTCCTTAAAATTTTATTTGTTTCAAAAATATAGATTTAAATTTTTATTTTTTTGCTCTTGTATTTATTCATTTAATTGTTTTTGTTTGCTAATGAATGCTATAGCATTTTCTCTATACAGAAGTCTAATTCTGGTTAATCAACCAATTGTTTGAAAGTGATTATGTTTATAATTATCTATATTATCTTATATCTATATTTATCTACCTATGTATATATTCTATCATCTATCTATCTAATCTGTTTATATTCGTTTCAAATAGAAGAAAAAAGTTTCGCTAAGCAGAATTTTATACAAAGATATAGCTTGCTTACTTTTTTCCCTTTTAATTTTTGTATTTGAGGCACCCTAAATATTCTAGTGTCCTACCCAAACTGGAGATGTACACTTTAGTGACACTTAGTCACTAAAGAAATTGAAGAAAAGCAGCCCTGGACTTTGGGGACAGTAAGAATGTCAGTATATGAATAAGGAACATTATTAAAAACAGGGCATCAGTGAAAGTAAACCCATGGTGTTCTTTCTCATCTTGACTCCTAGAAAGATTCTTCCCTTCAGAAATTTGCCAAAGAATTAAAAAAAAATACAGTTACAAAAATTTGGAATCCTCCAACAACACACAACACACACACAAAAGCTACAACACAACTCCAATGCTGCTTAAATGTGTCTTCCTTAAAAATAAAAAGACAACCAAAATGATACAAAAAAATATATAAACAAGACATAAAAACTTAAAGGAAATAGGTATGTCATGAGCAAAATAAAAATTCCAAAAAACAATAATTAGTCTTCTTGAAAGAATTACAAGATGTACTTTAAAGAGAAAAAAGAAATAGAATAGTCTCATATACTAACCATAATTATCAAAATAATCAGTGCAATAATAAATTTTGATTACAAAGTTGAGTAAATTCTGACAAAGAAGTATAAAAATATACAGAGTTGAAAATAAGACAAATAAAATAGAGAACTAAAAGATCATTACAGGAATACCAACATTTAATACAACAATTAATTTTCAGAAGAGAACAGAAAATGAGTAGAAGTAATCAAATAATATTTTAGAGGTCCTAGAAATAATGTATTTATTAATCAATTCCTAGATCAAAAGGTTGACTGAATGCAATAAATAAAATTTAAAATCATTTTAAAAATATCAAAAACTTGCATCATCTCTACAATTCAGAGCCAAGAATAAAGAAAAGACTTTAAAAGTCTATATAGAGAAAAACAAACCAAGTAGAATTGGCACTATTAAAAAGGAGCAAAAATAACTACCATTGTATTTTGTAACTGCAACACTGCAACTTAGAAAACAAAGGCGTATTACCTTAAAATTTAAAAAACATGTCCAATGTACTTTTACCTACCCAGTTAAATATTAAACACAAGGGTATTCCAAGGACATGAATGGTTTCAAAAAATGTAATCCTTATGCAGCTCTCATGTCATCCCAATAAGTTTAATAAAATAAAATAAAACCAATTCCCTCCAAATAAGGAAGTCATGCAAAGATAAAATTTACCTAAACAAGAAAAAAAACTATGAAATATGTGGGAGTCAAGAAAAGAGCCAAAAAGGGTGGGGCTATGAAATAGTAAGATTGTTCTTTTCCAAGAGGATATGTCCCAGTGTGCACCAAACCATTGGATTCCTATATTGTATAATACTAATTAAGCAAACCCTTAATTTATCAAGATTTGTCACTCACTATATAGCACATATGTGTCTTTCCATGGTATCCAAGGAACTTGCCACATCTTGCTCCTGAGTAAAATTAGGGTGCTATTATTAGTATTGAGGACCAGTGAGATGTTCTGCAAGTGTTAAGATAATCAAAACTCCTTTCAACTGTATTTTCACTGAGAACAAGATATTTTATGTAGCTCTGGGCAAAAAGAGGTGCATGTCTGCTACTATACTTTCCATGTAAATACAAAGTAGTATTGATCTTTCTTAAGGAACATTGAATTGAACATTCACCAGATCAATACTAATTGGCATAGGCTGTGTTGAATTGTTCTAGTAAATTTAACATATTCAGCAAAAGAGTTGAGGTTGGAATTATGACTTAGTTATGTTAATTACAAGTGCATAGTTATTTGCAGTAATTTATCTATATTTTGCACTTTTTTTTTTGGTAGGGATCTTACCAGTGAATTAAATGGGAATATGATGAGACTCACAACCCTACATATTTAAGTCTTCAAGTATGGTGCTAATTTCTTCTAATTATCCAGAAGGTATATGATATTGTTATTAATTTTCTACCTGATCTGGAGAAGAAAGGCTAAAAAGCTTCTGTTTGGCACTTCCTAAAATAAGGGTGATCACCCAAAAGATGAAGAAACAAATAAGTACACAGGACAAAAAGAGAGACTGAAGAATCTTTCTGCAGAGCAATTGGAACCACTGTGAAATAGAATTGAGGTAGGACTCCATTTGTATATCTGTGACACCATAGCCACAACGTCTTTGGGAATGTTTTTATGATATTTTATCTCAGACCCTTTACTAACAGCTCTCATAAGATTTATTTCCCTTTCCTCAATGACGATTAGCTCTCATAAACAGCTGAGGATCATTTAGAGAATGATCAGGGTGAATATTTATTTATTGATACACACACACACACACACACACACACACACACATTATATATATACACACACATAATTTGGACAAGGGCTTTATTGAATTTTTCCTGAGATGTATCCACCCTTCCCTTCAGTCAATGGGATCTGCATTTGAGAATTACCTCAGCTTTGAAAATTGAAGAGAGTATCACAATTTTTCATTGTGGCAGCTGACATCAACCTTCACCTCAGAGCTTGTGATCTTTTGGTTATGTAATGCAAGCAATACCACAACAATTGTTCGCCCAGTTTCTTCCCCCTATAGATGTCTTGGTCTGTTAGTGTCATCAGCAAAAAGATTTCTGCTAATCATTCAACCTTGGAACTCATTATAGTAATTATTTTCATGTTGCCTCTAATTGTTAATTACCACCATACAATCTCTGCTATGCTGGATCCTACTATAGTAGACTCTCAGTTAACTGGTACAAATGGGGATCGGGAAATGTCAGATAATTGTAGTATTTCTTTGATTTTTTTTTTTGCCAATTGCTTGAGAGTGCCAGTTGCTTGAGTTCTGGTTAGTGGGGTGTCTACTATGTTTGCATTGATATGAGAGACACCAATTACATGGCAGCTTCTCCTACCATAAGTTCTTGCTTGCAAAAGATGGCCACCATTGAGGTTTTTGTTTACTTATTTATTTAATATTGCTCTTGCTACCTCACAAGTCAATTATTTTACTTATGTGTCATTTAAGCCCTGTCAGGGAATATAGTCAGATAATGTGATCTTACATCATAAATCCATCCTAACATCCTCACTTGTATTGCCCTATTAAAATTCCACCAAAATGTCAGTAAAGGAAATTATGAAAGACATTACCTAATAAGGACAATGGGAGAAATGTAAGAAAATAAATTTTTTAATAATGAAAAACAAATGTTTGAAGGCAATTACTTTAACAGACCTGTGCAAAATGAATTCTAAGTTAACAGCAGAAACCTGAGCACTGATCTGGCTTAAATATTAGTAGCACATTCTGCCACTGGAAATGAAGGTGAAGCTCAGCTAAAAAGAAGTGCATTTCTTGGAATCTATTTAAGAAGTTAGATTCCCTAGTCTCTTCTCTCTTTTATTGAGTATATCAGAGGCTTAATTACTAAACAGGGTGAAATACAAGTATCATCAGTGGAGAGCAGATGAGACTTGAGGTCAAGAGTCCCAAAGAGAAAACAAGATGATTAAATGAATCTTTATATACTGAATATTGAGACTTTACTCTTGCTTTATTTGGCTGTTCCAGTGGTGGATCCTAGATTTTTATCCTAGAGGCCAGTGATCTGAGAATTTTCCTTTGTAGAATACATCCAGCCACAAGAAAATCGTAACAATGATTTCCCTTAAAAAGATGGTACAGCTAGTTATCAGACAAAAAGTCCATAATCAAAAACATTATTCCACATTCTCAATTTCCAATCATCTTGATAGAGACCTGAGGGTTACAAAACACATGAAGAGGTCTCTAAGATATAGAAAGAATTAACATATAGAGTGTAGTTACTATACAAGAATAAAATTTTAAAAGTAACATTAATACAATCAGATAGCTCACAGTGAACATTTTCTGTATCTAAAATGAACATTAGAAGATAAAGGACTTTTTAAAATTAAAAAACGTGATAGCAAATGTGTAAAATACAGTAAGTTTTGTAGAAGATATCAAGTAAGTGTCCCAGAATTTAGAATTAAATCAAAGGAAAATATAGAGAACTATTAAAAGTATCCCATATTTCAATAATTGCATTTTCAGACAAAGAAAGAAAAATAAATGAGGGGAGGAAATTAAAGAGAAATTTAAAAATTTTAGTAGAATCAGAAACAGTTTTTAAATTAAAACAGTTTACTAATGGCACAGAACAATGGTTGAAAATTGGCCAACTCCAAATAAAATATTATTGCAAAATTTCTTAACTCTGGAAACAAAGAAGAGATGCAATGAGCATCTAGAAAGAGCAAATTTAAAATAATCTCACAACAAAAGCATAATGACTACTCAGTAGCAGCGATGATAAGATAATATAGGACAATGACTCAACAACTGCTAGGAAAGATGGCTTCTACTCTTGAAATAAGGTCAGCATAGCAAAGAGATATGAGGTAGAATTGAAACATTTCAAACATTCCAGTTCTCAAAAAAGTTATTTCCCAGATTTCCTTTCTCTGAGAGCTAGTAAAGAATATACTTCATCTAAGTGCGATAATAAACAGCAAAAACACAAGATACAAAAAAAAAGGCACAACTTGAGAAAAAATTAGAAGAATAGGAAAGATTAAGAAGTAGGGTATGGCATAGTGAGGAAATGTGCAATAGGTGTAAAGCAGGATGGGTACAGATTAGAGCAGTTCAGACGTCTTTGGGAGAGATTTTACAACTGAGATGAAGTTTTAAGAATAACAACAGTTGAATTTGAATATATTGAGATTTAGATGAATAAAAGGTACTAAGTGTTGAACTAATGAAAATGCCTTGAAAAATAAGAGGGAAAAAGACAATATTTAATTCCAGAGGCCAAAAAACAAAAACAAAAACAAACAAACAAACAAAAACCCCAAAAACCCAAAAACACAAAACAAAAACAAAAACAAAACTCCAACTATTTGGGACTAAAAATATAGTATAGATAAAAATAAAGTGTAACATAGTGGTTTTCACTGGTAAAAATAGTATTTACATAGTTTAAATAACATGAGCACTGACTGCTGAACTAACTAATAGAAGGTTCCTTTACTCAACCTTAATCAGTTCTCCTCTTTTGGACATAAGAGAGAAATATATTTTCTTAGCTACTTGTTAGGAAAGGCCTTATGATAAATTCTCACAAGTAGGTTGTGAGTACAAGGTACCGGTGACACTTCTGGTCTTGCCTGTGTGACTAGTTTAGTGGTCTTTCCTGAAATGACTGAAGAGGACACACGTCCCAAAGGATACAACTATTGAATTATAGTCCATCACATTCAACTGTTGAGACTGACTTCATAATAGTGGTCCTATTGAGTTTCCTGGACCAGCATTGGGCTTAGCGAGGACAAAAATTTTAACTTTTTTGTTTTAAGCTATGAAGATTTGGGAGCTGTTTGTTACTGCACATAATCTAGCCTAATCTAACTGACAAACCCAAAATTATGTTGTATTTTAATAGAAAAGGTGGGGATGGAAAATGGTGTGATTGTGTGTATGTGTACACATGCATGCATGGACATGTCTGGCAACAACAGTGAAATGGTGGTAACAGGAAGTTAAATTATCCTTTTCCATAGTGGAGGGTCAAAAGAAAATGGCTAAAACTGAAACATAAAATAGTGCAAATATAACCATGTTAGTTAGATGCCTGGAAGTAAGTTCCAAAAAATCTAGCCAAAATATAGGCAGGCCTCCCTTTGCGAGTTTCCAATATGCACAAATTTCAGTAACCATGGTTTAATTAAATGACACCAGTTTCCTAAGACATGATTCAAATTTCAGTCACCACAAAAAATTAACTGTGAGTAAATGTATAATGTAAAAACTACAGTGTTATCTCTTCAGTCCACAAATAATTACATAAATAATAGATGTACATCATGATTAGTGACAAATCCCCCCACTCTTTCAAAATCTGTTGGCAATTTGTTGCTGCATACCTGTCTGTTTATGCACAAATAGAAAAATGTATACTTGTGTTTACTCCTTGCCTTCCAATGATAAACTCATGTGACATTTTAAAATAACGAATAATCAAAACAGGTAATTGGCTAATGAAGGTGAAAGTGCACAAGTATATGAAAAGTGATAAAACTGGAAATGAACTTTGAATCAAACAAGTGGATTAAAGAAAACGTAGCTGACCATGAGAATATTGGCACTGCTAGTGATTGAAAGATTCTAGATATGCAGCATAGAAACTTAGCAAAAGAGAACTTATTAACACAAATGAGAAAAGTGGTTGTGATGAAAAGAATGACTCAGAGAAAATGAGGCTAGTAAAAACTTCATAGTAAATGAACCCTTGGAGATAGTCTGCAATACATAAAGTATATAAAGGGTAAAAATGTTCAAATCTGACCAAGTTTAAAAAGGAGAATGACATTTCAGAAAGACATAGAAAAGATGCTCGTTCGGTATTACACATTTTTATGGGAAGGCAAGAACTGTTCAAACTACTCTTGCTAACTTTTATAAAAATAAATAAATTATAAATTCAATATTTCTAATGTTTTGAATTACAGTGTTGTAAATAAATATTGGTTTTACTTTTTTCATTTCCTTTATACTTATAACTAACAGTAAGACTTTTTAATATTTTGACAATCTTAAAAGTCACGGAAGAATTATCATTTTCCCATTGTTTATTAAGTTGGCTCTGATAATTTCACTTTCTATGGTTATATTTATTGTTCATCTTGCCACATTAAGTGAGGATTGCCTGTATTTGAAAATTATTGCCTGTAGAATCTGTGAAACTAGCAGGTAAAGCAGTAGAGAACTGCTACTCTTTGTAACAAGTGATTCTTTAAATTAGTAGTTTGAATAATTTTGACAAGAAAATCTGAATGTTACAAAACATAAAACTTTTTTAGTTGAGTATGCTATACTTTTGGGACGACAGAGAGAAGATAGAATCTTCTATAAGCAATACTTTTTAAATGAAAGAATGAATGTATATATTAGTTATTCAGCAGTATCATAGAATATATTTCAGTTTTGTCTTGCAGTTTCTTTAATGTAACTAATTTCATAATAATGATAATAGTAATCATACTTTAGGCTAATATTTATTGAAATTTTAATGTGCTGGACAATAAGGAACAAACTTTATATATGTTTTTCCATGATAATGTGTTTCTCATGATGACTCTATGAGGTAAATAACATTATACTGAGTTTTTTCAAAGTAGAAATCAATGGTTAAACTTTTCCAAAGTCAGGACAATTTTGAGGTAAAGCCAGGATTTGAAACTAAGAAATTTACCTTCAGATACCTTGCTGTTCATCTTTTAGGTTATGATCCTGTGCAATTGCTGCTATGCGTGGCTATGGTGACTGTTGTGAAGTACTAATCTACATGACAGCAACAACAGCAACAAAGAAATAAAAGAAAAATATATTGATGATTAAACCCATTAATATACTTAAAATGTTCATTTAAAAGCTTATTAATTTCACTTTATTTATGAATCCTGAGAGTTCCAGTGGAGAGGGGATCTTTTAACTTTTTAAATGATTATTTATTTCAGTTTATACCAAAACTGAATTCTTTTAAGAAAAAGGTACCCAATATGGTTTGCCGTCACTCTCAGTTTATTTTCTGAACCAATAATTAACAAGTAAAGCAGGAAAGTAGAAAGGTGGGTGATTCTCAATGAAAAGAATTAAATTTTCTATAGGTTATTCTAAAAATAATTTATCATGTAGACATAATATAAATGCTTTAGAATAAAAATGTTTTAGACTTGTGTTTTTCAAACCTAAGAAAACATAAAATCTTAAGCAGATGGTTCGCTATAAAGATTTTTTCTCTATAACCAAGATCTAAAGAATCGTAAACTAAAACAATGTGTCGGGGAACTTTTATTTTTATTAGGCTCTATGGTAAAGCCTGGTAATTTTTACGACTTGGTCTGAAGGATACCATTAGGAAAATCTGAGAATCATGTTGAACAACCCATGACTAGCTTATTTCATAAATCTCAAATGTACTTTCTAAAATATTATTTTATGAAACCTCATTTTTACCTATAAAAATATCAATAGCCAGTGAGAGTCAAATTCAAAGTTATTCATCAATTCCCTCTGAAAAGGTTAAGTCTGGCAGATGGAGTTCAATTGATTCATTAGTTTTTTAGATTTTTCTTATGGGTGGTCATAAAAACAATTAATATAGGGTAAGGAAACTTGCATATGTTGTGATTTTGTGTGTGGTTTTCTAAGTGGCATTTAATCATTTGGTTTATAAAAAGTACATTTATTTTAAAGACAGATAATTGGTTTGTAAGAAAAACTAGTTTATTTAAAAACTACAATATTAAAATAAAATATCAGGAAGAAACATACTTACCAATTGACTAGTTTATAAGATCAATCAGGAAAGGACAAATATTTCAGAATCAAATTTACATGTATTAGAAAATCTTTACATATCAGTATCTATATTAATATTTGTACCTATGTATGTGAAAATTATACCAGGTTATATAATCATTTAAGTAAAGTATGAAACCCTTCTGTATAAGAAAAATGGTAAAAAAAATGATAAAAAATTGTTCATTTCCTAATTAAATACAATATTTTAAAGTGTTATAAATTTCTCAACCCTTTTTAGAATTAGGTATTGTATTCAAAAAGTGATATAAACTTGTATAACCATGATAAGAATCTCTTAGGAAGAAATTATGATTTAGTTAGTGACTGTTTAAAGCATTTTCTATCTAGATTTCAAGTAAAAGAGTAATGGGTAAAGAATTACCACTGTCAATACAAATGATTTAATGGTAAGTAAAGAAATTAATGAATTTTTATTAATTTTCTGTGAATTAAATAAAATCTGTAAACCTTATCATAAAGGGAAGCATATGTATTTTTGGTTAATTTTCAAACTTATTTCCCCAGGAAATATTTTGAGTAACCTTTAACCCACATGGACCTCCTACTGCAATTTCCGTTGTTGTGTTTTCCAAACCTGCTCAGCTGCTTTAACGTCATTATGCAAATTTCATCATTTGAGAAGAAAAGAAAAACCTGAATTTCATTATTATTTTTGTAGATAGGCTTTAATGTTGTTAATCTAAAATCACTTATATTAAATAAAGACACACACATTTAAAGTTATGTTGCAAAGCAGGATCCTAATCAAGGGGCTTCATGGGATGTTACTTATCCATCTCAGAATTGGTCAAATGATTATTTGCTGATGTTTCTTTTCATTAGCATTGTAGTAAGATAAAATTTAGTGAGAAAATATGTACTGTAATAATATTAAACTTGTATAATTTCCCTTGGACTGATTATTTAAGCTTTTTATCTTAGTTACTTAGTTTACAGGTTGTAACAATAGTAATAATAACGATAGCGTTTCCAAGAAAAAAAAATTGAGATGTAAGACATTCATGTTATTTAGAGCTATCAAACTTTTGGTACCTACAGTGACTAGACCACTAGAGTAACTTAATGAAGACATGTGACCATTAATAACAATGGTAGCTAAATTTTATTAGCACTATTTTTGCATTCTCATTTATGTTCACAGCTTCCCTATGAATTTGTTATACTAAGCATCACCATTTTGCAATCAAGTAAAGAGAGGCACTGAGAGTTTAAGTAACTTGCCCAAAGTTACATAGTTAAGAAGTATCTGAGTCAGGACCCAATGACCACTCATCTGTCTTCACGATTATTGCTAATTTAATATAATTGCATATATATGTATGTATTTTGGTGCTATGCAATGTATTTATGTATATGTTTGTAAATATGTGTGCTTAAACTACATAATAAAAATATTTTTGCCATAACAAAGTGTGTTCATTTCAAATAGGTCAGAAAATAGGAAACACTGAACCATACATTAGTTATCCAAGAAACCTGTGGAAGGAATGAAACATTCTACTGCCAGAGGGATTTCAAAAGATCTATGCTTATTAGAGTAACCATCATTATTTCAAACCCAGCATTATGTAGTCACAGTATAGTGAATGTTACTTATGCAAACAAAACACCATTTCATAATAGGAAATAAATGTGTTTTTGAGTTTCAAAGCTCAAGGAAAATAGTACTCTTTATCCAATCAGTAAACCATAGCAACCTAGAGAGTTCTGATATTCCGGTTCATTTTTTTTTTTTTATTCTTCAGAAAATGACCACAAAAATTGGACAAATTACTTTGGTATTAGAATATACAGAATGTCATACTTTGATGAAAATTCACTTTCAGATTCATAATAACTGCAGAGATAATTTATGGGTAAAAGGTCTGTATATAAGGATTTTACAGAGCTATTTCCCAATCAAGTACATATCAAACATTCTCAAAAACTGAATTACCCATTTTTATTAATTGATCAGAATGTTTGGGAAAATGGTTCACATTTGTGATTTGTAATATTCCCTTAATTCTCCAAAATCTTAAAACTATATAAAATGTGCTTTTTATTATCATTGTTATAGGAAATGATCTAGATATGTACTGATTATTTAATTTATTCTAAATATTTATTTCTTATAAATAAATTTCTAATATTCATTTGCTGTACAGTTCAAAAATCATGTATTTTGGAATTGGAACGGTTGAATATAAATTTTAATATTACTACTTGCAAGCCTTGTGATCATGTTTTAGCTGCTTAATCCTATAACCTTCAAGATCATCTGTAAAACATATCAACCATGTCCATCTTTGGGTTATGGAGAAGATTAATGGGAAATTATCTGTAAAACAGATTATAAAGTACTGTGTCTATAATACATGCTTAATAAATACTCTGGCTGCTTTTTCCTTTATCAAACTTAACACTGACATACAATGTTTAAAAAGGATGTTAGTGACCATTTGTTTAAATATTCATAAGATATGACTATTAATTTTTTTAGCCACCAGACCAAAAGTATGTTCAAATTACCATTTTGAAAGCATTAAATTCCATGTCATCCATTTCTCTGCCTTGTGATCTGATTTGTTTCCAGCCAGTACATCATCACAAACTGGACTTTGTACAGAGGGAGTGGGCACAGGTCAAAAGACAGACTTCATGAAAGACTGGATGCAGCAGGACTAGAAACCACTTTTAAAATTGCTCTGCTTGTAGTGAGTTGGAAACATTTTCATACTCAAAGAATAGTTAACAAAATAAAAAAAAAAATACAGGTCGAGTCATTTCCCTTGCACTTTACCATGTTATTCTGTTCCCATAGAGCTAAATTTCCCAAACTCACTATCTGAGTTTGGCTTTAAAACGAATGGTGGCATTGCAACTTAGACTGCTTTTTGGTCAAGCAAAGGAAATGCCACAGTAATGATGGAGTTTCTTCCCAAGTAATACGAAACACATTTTCCCTTCAGTAGAGGAGCTTCAGGAATCATCACTGCCTGGTTAGTGGAAAGTTTTGGAACAACATGCCACATTCTACCTTCCCTGGGCGAGAGAGCATTCTGATGCCTACTTTGTAACTCTTACTTGATGGAAGGAGTTTTCTCCTAATGTTATTAAACAATGAATTTAACATGTCAAAAAATATCCAACTACTGCCACCAAAATGCTCCTGTGTTATCTTACGGCAGCTTTAAATCCCTCTCGTGGAGGAAACAGTCGGATGACACTAGGGAAACACTTAAATCCTCATTACCACATATCCCCTCTTCACCCAGACAGCCCCCAGCCTGCCCATTATTGTCCTGCCTGTACTTTCTATGGGACTTTGAAAAGAAAAGGTTCAAAGAGCAAGACTTTCAAGCTCCCCTTTCCATGTCAAGCACTTTCAACTCCTGATTTCAAAGTGCCACTCCGTTGCTGTTCAAAGGCCTGTGGACTCGTAGGGGGTGAGATTGAGTTAAAGGTTGAACTACAAAGCTCCTTGCATTCACAGTAACATCCAGCTTGGAGATACAAATCGTAAAACATACTCAAGCACCTATCAATAAAACTGCCAATATATGAAAGGAGGAACAGAAACATTCTAAATGGCCTTTTTTTATTTATTTTTTCAACCAGGCTCGTGCTGTCATCAGTTCAGATGAAAGCCTAATTGATATTTTGAAGTACTACTTTTCTCTCTGCTCACATTACAGCTAGGGGAACTACAGAAGCAGTTGAGAGAACAAAAATAAGAAAGGAAAAAAAAAACACCCACAAACCCCAAAGAAGTTAGATAAGAATATCTAAAGAAGTCCCTTCCAACATCTGAAAAAAAAAATCCTACCCTACTCTAGTTGAGTATTCATCCTCTTCCCCTTCACTCTCTCTATCCTTTTTATCTGCCTGCCCACAAGATTTGGAGCACTATTAATTGGTCCTCAGGGAGGCTAACAGGCCTCTGCTTTTATGACTCTGTTCTTTGTATTGTACACATGTGGGCATCTCTCTGGAGATAAACAAAAGAAAAATGTGTGGAAAGGGGCCAGAAATTGCACAGGTTTAAACACTCAATAGGCCATTGTCTTGCTTTACTTTTAATGCTTTAAATTAGGTGAATAATTCTAATGTCCCGCCCTGGCTGCCTTCCTCCGTCAGCTTAAGTTAATGTGTTTTTTCTCATTGCTACAGGCCCATCATCTGAGGAATTCTATTTCCTATTTGAAATCAAACATTCTAACTCCTTCTTGGCTCCCTCCTCTTATCCCTCCCATCCTCTGCAACAAACGAAAGAGGTGGTCTTATGGGAAGATAAAAAGAATAGTTGATCATAAGAACTAACCTGGAGCCAACACATTGGCCTTTCGTCCCTTCAGCATTTTCTAAACCCTAGGCACCTGCTAATTCTGCGGATGTCCAGCCCTGGTCTCAGATATGCTGAGGTACAGACTGTGTAGCTGCACTTCTCCTGCCTCTTAAAGTGTTTGTTTACCAAAGCCAGTGACATCTCTTAAGAGCTCATGATAGTACGAGGACCGTAACATGAAAAATAGAAGCATTTATGGCTGGTGTTTTTCTGGACAGCCTTTGTATTTACGGCAAGTTTTTCATATGAGAAATTGCCTTGCTTTAATACAACTAACTTTTACATTCAAATTCATCTTAAAAGTAATAGCAGGGTCTAAATTAAGCGTGTACATACACACACACACACACACACACACACACACACACACCAGTTTGCCTTATGTACCTTAAATCAAACCCAAAGTAGACATTGGTTGTATTCAGGCATCAAAACAGGGGCCTAGTGGCTACTATATAACCAAGTAAAACCTTGTAACTTAGTAAACCTTAGATTTCCTAAATATTTTGGAAAATGCAATATTTCCAAAAGAAAAACATTTTAAGGCACTTAATGCCTAAGATTTCAGTCTGTTCCACTCTAATTTATCCTTACACTGTCAGTGTATTTTATAATGCTCTTTTCCTGGTTGTCATTCCTGGATTCTCTAGAAAATAGGACCTGTGGCAAAATCTTGCATACTAGCATTTTATTGGAGAGGACAAGTTAGTGAAATAACAGTGAATAAAAAAGAAAAGTCAGAAAATAGTAATAGGTGGGAGAAGAAACCCAAAGTTTATTACTGAGTGACCCATGGATTCTCTATATGCACAGCGAGTTTCTCACTCTCTTGGGCTGTCTTCATGGACACAGTGTAAAATTGTTCCATCTTGGAACATCCCGTCGAGAGGAAGAAAGAAAAAGCAGTTTATCTGCTGCTTTCGGACTATCTCCTGTTTCTTAATTGGTCAACATAAGACTCATGGGGTCTTTACTTTGCTGCCCATAGAAAATGAGTGTCACAGTCTCCTAAGCAACTCCTGGAAAAGCCAGAACTTTCATGAGCCACTTCAGTCTCCATGCAGGCACCAAAGTCTCTCCTTGACTATCACTGCCACATTGGGGATTCCTTATTTGCCTCAGATATGGTTGTCGGGCTACTCACAGAGCAAGGTATTCTTTAGAACCAGGAGGCTGGTAGCTATAAGGCTTTTTTTGTGTGACCTAGCCTTAGAAGCATCTTGGAGATACTTCGATGCATTCTACATTGTTCAAAATGTGGAGTGGGGCAGCCCATATTCAAGGAGCTGGGGACTACACAGGATGTGCACACCAAGAGGGGCGGTTTATTGAGAGACTCCATACACATACATTCCCAAATCATAAAAATTTTCTAATTAGACACACAGAAGTTGGCTTAGTCTGAATAGATTTTGAAGGATATTACCATTTTGTAGGAACAGAGAACTATACATTTCATTTAGATTCCGCTGAATAATCTTTTATGTGTGTTATATAAAATCAAATATATATTATATATGTAGACAAATATCTATCACATATATATTGATTTGTACAATATGGAATTAATCGCTCTCCAGAAATGCTTTTATTTTTCATTCATAAATTAGTAAATAAAAGAAACCCTTAGGTAGTATATATAATAGACAATATTAATCCTATAATTATTGCTATAATAAAAGATTCTAGAGCCCAGTAGGCAACAAGGCTCTAACCACAGTGCACCTGTTTCCACAATAGCCTATTTTTTTCTGGGTGTGCCACAACTTGGGCTTTATCTGAATGAATGCTTATAAAAATTAAGGGAGAGACACTTGTTTTTATTTTTAACTAGAGGAAAGCTCAGGAAGATTAAATAATTTGCCCAAAATCAGTTAAATAATTTTTTCCAATCATCAAATACTGGTGCTGGATATTGAACTTCATCCTAATTAACACCAAATTTCATGTATTTAACTTACACTGCATCACAAGGCCTTTGGTATTCTAACAACATAAATACACACAGGGAAGATCGAATATTGCATTTGTCTCACAGACTAGTTTATGTGAAGAAAATTTTAACATTTTCTTCTCTGTGAAAGAAATAGGCCTTGAACTTAGGAAAGCAAAAAAAAAGAAAATGATAATTCTATATTTTGTACTTTCTCAATGATATCCATTATAAGTACTTTTACATTATTTTTATGTGTGGTTATATTTTTAATCCTCCAGGAAGTTCTTAAAATTTTTTAAGGTAGAGACTGTGCTTTCCCTTTATCCTGCATCCTAACTTACATCACCTTGTTGTTTTATACATGTAATAGGTATTTATCAAATTTTTGCTGTCATACCAATTTATCTTTTTGTCTGATTATGGGGGAAAAGTCTTTTCACTAATTGTTGAATATCATTGCATCTAGTTATAAAAAAATATTATACTGATGAACTATTTGCAAAGAATCAATTCTCAGGTGGTTGTAAGTAGGGGAAGGTCCTGGGGAAAACTCCAATTATAAGCAGCTGCAACATGAATTATATGTAATTATAGTTGATTCCTGTAAATAATTCTTTCTGTAAATTTTCATTCCAAAAGGATTTATTGCTTGGTAATGATATTTTGAATTAAAAACCATAGTTTCCTAATTTTGTATTAATAAAACTGTATCTATCAAAAAAGAAGATATTGAAAGGAAGAACAAAGAATCAAAAAAGAGAATGTTTCCATTTCTAGGTGTACATTTAACAAGTCACAGAATGTGATTTCTCAGTTCAATCTCAATATGACTCATGTGTTTGTTTTTTATTTAGCCTGTCTGTAGGCAAAATGGTAATGAAATATACAACTCCTCCCCCTAAAAGAAGAATAATGTGTCATACTATGTTCTGCAGTAATTGTCAGCAAAACCTCGTAATTCTATTTCAGCAACATAATAAGCATGTAATGACAGATGGCATCTGATATGTCACCAAGGCACTGTTGAATACATTAATATTATTCAATTTTTTGTTGTTGTTGTTTCGAGGGAATGACTGCTGGGCATTGAGCATTTCCTATTCTACTAACAGTTTTGCCATTATTTTTTTTCATTATGGTATATTTGTTTCCTAGCAAATATGGACCAATATTTGCATTATTTATCATATGTTCTAATAGAAATGACAAGAGAAGAGTTTATATATTATTTAAATCAATCTAACATATTAATATGGGTTCCCTGATTTTAAAATGGCAAAATAAAATACAAAAAAAATACAAGATGCTGAATAGCTGTTTAAAAATAGAAAGAGTGTCTGCATTTTTGAATTATAACATAAAATTAGGATAGTTTATGATTTTCAACTCTTTTCTTGCAAGGAGAGTTCATCCTCTTCTGAATTATAGCTTTGTTTTCCCATACAGCATCTAAGACCTATGCTTTGTGTGACTATTACATTAATCTAATGTGGAATAAGTCTTATTGTTTAGGAGAAAAGCCAATATGCATATATTTATTTGACATTCAACATTTCTAAATTCTGCAACTGTCTAGTGTAAGACAAATGCCATATTTTTCTTAAAAAAATTGAGCTGAATAATATGGACCATTTGATTGCTAAATATTTTTTAACCAAAACTTGTATCTCTTAAGTCTTGGAGCCCATGAAGGCAGTTCTTCTTTCTGTATATAATCAACATTAATCTGATTGTATATGTGAAAGCTCACACAGTATATAGTTTTCAAATAATAACTTTTTGTTTCATGCATAAAATCTTGCAAATAATCCAGGTACATGTGCAAAACAAACAGGAAAATATATTGAAACATATTCATCTCTATATAGGGTCCTTGATTTTGCATCATATATCAAGCAAAAATAATCCACCTCTCAGAATATTAAGTAAAAAAATATGGCTCTGATGTACTTCTGCACAATACTGTCTAATTTCCATGAAATGTCTGCAGGGTTTTGCACGTCAAGATATCTCTTATTAAAAATGCTTATGGAAATAGGTCATTATGTTTATTCCTAATAGCAATTTTTTATGTTTAAAAACAGCTCTTGTATTAATAGTTGTGAATAAACACTAAATTATCACGCATTTTTAATATAAACAATATTTTGTTTATACTATATTTGTGATACACTTCTCATACAAAAATGCACAGAGTATTTATACAACCTAATTGGAACAGCTATTTAGAAAAAAAAGTAAAACATTTAACTTAGATTTCCAGTGGTAATAGGAGGTGATGATATAAAATGTGTCAGAATATGTAAAATGCAATATTGAATATTAGGCTAATTCATGAAAACAAATTATTAAAACAATATTGTTAAGTGTAATATTCAACAAAATCTTCAGTTCCTATGCAATATATAATGCACTATTTTTATTTATACTTACTCTGGCATTGATGTCAGTAAAAGGGAAAGAAATGTAAAACATCTATTCAATTATTTCAGTTAATATACAGGCATTAAGCTTTCGAATTCCTAATTAAGAGACAACATGCCCTGTCAGGCATCTGCATGGGCTATTGAACATTGCCTAGATTGTACCATAATTATCCTAGCTTAATAGTTCTAAAAACGGAGGCAATGTGCATCCATTGAAGGAAAGTGTGGCTTATCACATAAGAAGGTGCAGCACACAGAACGTGTTCTGCTTCCACGTATTCACGCTGGAGGTTTTTACTGGAACATGTTTTAATTAATTCTCAAATAGAGAGCAACAGCACGCCACCAGTGTAAGTTGTTCAAACATTCTTTATTGAAAAAGAATCACATCCTGTAGGCAGAAATAGATGTACATTTGTTGTAGAATTTGTATTTTGACATACCCTCCTCACTCCATCTCTTATATAGCCTACTTAGAAGAACAGTTAGCTGTGTTTCATTTCACATGTAAATTTTGGCATTGAGATTACAGGACCTAAGAAAATAAGCTATTCATTTAAAAAAAATTAACTTGACATAGTGCATTTCATGCCTCATTTAAAAATAATCAATTTGAACATCATTTTACAGAAACAATATTTTTAACCATTAGTTATTAGTTTCAGTTTTTGAACATATAGAATGTAAGTGACTCCTTTTCAAGTCAAAAACGCACAAGGCATTATTTATGTTTCCTTATTTAGTTTAAATATCTGGCTGTAGGAGTGAAAGAAAATCATAGTGAGTAGATTTATAAATTAAGTATCTCTGCATCAGAGGTAAAAGAGTTTGACAAAATCAAAAGAAAATAGTATCACATGATTGAATAAAGTAAAAAAAACTCAGCAATCTTTCTGATAGTTAAAAGGAGTTTAACAATACAGATTTGTTGAACAAGACTATACAAATATAAATAGCTTTAAAGGTGTAAGTAGAAGTATACATTAATATCAGAAATATTCTACAAGTGTCTGTAATGGTCAAGGATGCGTTAGAGGCAAAAGAGGAAAAAATGTGACCCCTGAATCTAGGGAATTTAAAAACAGCAGGCATGTCCAATTGCAAAAAAGAAATTGACATAAAAATAAGTAGAACAAAATTGTTAAGGGGGAGTGAGAGAGAGAGAGGTTTGGGGGGGGGGGAGAGAGAGAGAGAGAGAGAGAGAGAGAGAGAGAGAAGAGCACAACTTTCTAGCAGAAGATCTAAGATCATTCTCCGAAGTGACATCACATGGATCATTAACAATAGGATATCGTCTGCAAAAAAGTTTATTCAATAACACAACAGTTTAAAATCTCATAGCCTGGAACATTAGAAAGTTATGTGATAACTTAGGTGATTTGAATTTAGTAGTAAAGAGGGTATAACACATATCTTTAATGCTAAAGTTTATTCATTAATAACATTTATTGAGATAAGGTATTCATTTTCTTTGTCTCTAAATTTTATTTCCGTATTTTTTTATGTCTAATTCAAAGTTGTCTCTAAAAAATTTGATTAGTTTTTGCATCATTATCATCAAAGTTATTCAATATCATAAAATAAAAATAGACACAATTTGTATTATCTCAACTTACATAGACACATCTTAAATAAAAAACATATTTTCCTTCTATTAGTTTCTCTTCTAATAGTCCTATACTCTGAATTAAATATTCTATAATTACAAGCCTTAGAACCTTTACTTTAATGGAAATTTTGGAAGTAGAAGAAGTTAATTTATGTTCTTTCTCAAACATCCCCAAATCCATGATAAAAAAAAAAAGAGAGAGAGAGATTTCCAGAATGGCAGTATGAGGAGCCTCACAAACCTGCTCTCAGAAAGCAACCATAACTCTTAAAAATTATTTTTTAAAAAAACCTCAATTTAAAGTCTCTGAAAGTTGTCCTAAAGGCATACAGCAAGTAAACAAACACTTATGCAAGAAAACCCACCAAACCTTGGTAAGAATAAAGTCTATGGCCTTTGTGCCATGACCTGCTCCCTCCTTCCCCCCTTCCCCATCTCAGTGCCTAGTTGCCCAAATCTGGTTGGCTATAGCCTGAGAAACATGGCTGCTTCTCCTCTTCGTTCCCAGTCATGGAACTTGTTTCTTTCTCAGAGGGGCAAGCCAGAAGCATGTCTTATTCCCATCAGCTCCAAGTTCCAAAGGCTAAATTCCTGGCACATGGAGCCAAGAAACTGAGGGCTCACTTTACACACCCAGCTCTTACTCTTAGAACAGATGCTCAATTCTAGGCATGGCAGGCTAAGATACTGTGGCTCAGATGGTCTTTACACCAGTTCACTCATGGTGCAGAGGCTCCACTTGGAGAGAAAGGAGCTAAATAACGCAGGGGTGATTGTCTCCACTGAGCACTCTGCTTATAGTCAGAAGTATCAATCCCAAAGAAGCAGGTCATTGTCATGCCCCTAGTTCTGGAGCAATGGCTCAGATATTTTGCCTAGAAGGAGAAGCAGTTCATAAGAACAGAGAACTTCACAGATATCCCCTAAAGAACTTTGTTTCCAACTCAGTATGGCAATGTTTCAAATCGGTGGGTGCTTCAAATATATTATACAGTATTATTAACTACTGTCACCATACTATGTACTAGAACCCCAGTACTTATAACTGAAAGTTTATATCCTTATGAGCCACCCCTTACCTCCTAATACACACCACTCTGCTCTCTGTTTCTGAGTTTGACTTTTTTTTTCTAGATTATACATGTAAATTTGATTATATAGGATTTATCTTTCTCTGTCTGGCTTACTTAACATAACATTGTCTGTAGTTATCCATGTCACAAGTGACAGGATTCCCTTCTTTCTCATGGCTGAGTAATATTTCATTAGATAGATATTTCACTTTTTCTTTATTCACTTATTCATTAATGAAGACTTAGGTTGTTTTTATACGTTGGCTAAACTCATGTTCTAAGTATAATTAAGTTAATAGTTAGAGTTTATCATTTGTTAAAATTTAAGAATTTTATTATACTAAGTAGTTATGCCATGGTAAATACTATGAAATAATCTAATTTTTAAATTATTTTTCTTGAATTACTATTTAAATTATATAAAAACTTGGTGCAAAAGGATATAGTTTTCTTAAAGGTTTTTATATAATTCATTTTCTTAATATTTATATTAATTCTTCTTCATTTCACTATATTATCTATTCAGAAGTTATTGCTTTTGAACATACAATTAAAAACTTTCACAATGCTGAATTGTTGCAGCATTTTTGCTTTATAATAAAAAGTAAACATTTGTAATCACTTACAGCTAGAATTTCAACACATCAAGCAACTTAGAACTAGTTTTATTCCAAATCGCACCTGGAATGCCTGCTTGTATTTGAGCGTGCATGTTCAGCTATTACCTATGTATTCAAATGTCAAACTTGTTTGTATTACTGACACCATTATGCTGATTGTGTATGAAGGAACTCAAGAGATTTTTAAGGTCAGTGATGAAACATAGTTCATAGGGAGAGAACTGAATTTAAGTAGACATTCTGTGATTTGGTCTTTCAAAGCCTAAACCTGACATCAAAGCCAAAGCCTAAAAGCAGATTTGAGCTGAACAGCGAAATCAAATTACACTTCAATGCCCTATTACCATTTCATCAAACTTTGGTTTCAATCTTGGAATTAGGGCAAATATTTTACCATGAAAAGAGATCAAATGAGTATTTAGGTGAAGTGAGACCAGTACTGGAATGTGACCCCAAAGATGTGGTGGGAAAAAGCAGCCCCTGAAATGAGATAGAGCCGGGCTGTGTGTGGAAAGCCAGTATGGAAGCAGTGGACACTCTGAATGGCCTTGACTGCACATTTAGGAGTAGGAGAGAGACAAAGACAAGACTAATAATGTTAGCGCTTACATATATAGTCACTGGTCTAGGTGATTTATTGATTTGTAGGACAAGCTACATAATTTGAGGGACTCAATACAAAATGAAAATAGGGGCTCCTATTCAAAGAATATTAAGAATTTCAAGACAGAAATAGCAAAGCATTAAACCGACAATGGATCCTTCTGAGCATTGGGCCTGTCTCACTGCACAGATCATATATTCATGACGCTGTCCTTGCTAATTTGCCATTGAGAATGCTATGCAGGGCATACTATGATCCCTATTCCACAATTAGAAAACCAAGGCTTAGAAAGGTTTATCTGGTTTGTCCAAGTTTACACACCTTGTAAAGGACAAACATACATATGTGTGTGTGTGTGTGTATATATGTATACACACACACACACACACACACACACACACACATATCTTGAAATTTCTAGTCATTTCTATTTTACCACGATTTGTTTGTTTAAAGGCTTATGGAGCACAGTAGCAGTATTATACACACAATTTTAAAAATACACATTTAAACGTTTACGTGCTCTTTATGTTTCATTGTCTCATGATATGACCCCTTCTTGCTGCAGTACAGCACATCTCTCTGCTGCTTCCCTGCTAATAGTTTTCAAAATCGGAGTGAGGTTACACATCCGATGGGAAGAAGACAGCAGTATAGCCGTAATAACCACAGCAATCTCTGAGCTTTTCGGCGTTGGTATGGAGATAAGACTCCATTGCAGGCAAAGTGGCAGGACAAGAATTGTTGAAGCCACAGGTTCAGTGGACTGCTTCATGGACAGTCCTCTAACTGCTCATTAATATTGAAGGCCAGGGTAATTAATTACTCTCACAAAATCCCATGGTACTTGCAAACCTTACTTTTTGCCAATTTTTCTTTTCTGGTTTATAATAGAAAGGTGGCCTTTCACCCACAGAAGTGCACTCCATGAATCACTAGAGCATGCCTACTGCTATGGGAGGGGGCTGCAGTCCATACATACACGTGTATTTTTGCAGGAGCTGGATGAGAAGAGGGCATGCTGTAAATAGCATGTAACTTCCCTTGGAACAAATTAGGCCCTCTGAATTGTATAAGTGAGCAAATCTAATTTTAGTGAACAAAAGAGGTTGGGAGATGCTGAGTGTAATTTTTATGTAAAAATAGAAAGTCTCCGAAGACATCTCTCTTTAAACAGATGAATGCAAATTACCAAAGTCATCCAAATCGAGAAGGTTGATTTATGCATTTTCCATTGTACCCGTCAACAAAAGAAGCCTTTTCTGTCTCCAAATAGTATGCATGCGGGGTAAAGTTTCACTTTATGCACCAAGGGGGGCTGAGAGAAGAAGGATCCAAAGCAGTCAAGTAAAGAAATTGTTTCTCTTTTCTCTCCAACAGAACTTCTGCCAACTAGGCTGTCCAACTGCATCCACTTTGAGCTACTTGAATTTTAATTAAAAAATAAAAGTTTCAATGTCATGTAGCAGAATATATGATTAATTCTCCATTGGCACCTTGTGTCTTCAGCGGAGTACAGACACAATAAGAGAAAATCCAGTCCTGCTGGAACATAATTCACAAATCCACACTAGTCATTTTAGAAGATGGGTTTTGTTTGATGGCTCCGTCACCATTGTCAGTGCTTATAGTTTAGTTACAGTTTTCCATATGCAAATTTCTGAAAATCAACAGTGAATTATTGGCTACTAACCATATATTTACATGATTGTCCTCTTTAAGACAACACACTACTGTGGTGTTTGCATACTCAGACTCACAGGGTTTCTTAGTTCCCCTGTCCTCTTTCTAACATGCCCCCTTCTAATACTGGAAGACTATTTTAAGTAATCTACAGCAAGAGCAAAGGAATTTCATCCTTTGTTTTCCTGGAATATAGTTATGGAATATAGAACTCTGTATGAGAATGGACAGAGACCATTGGGGAGCACACTGAAAGATGGGCGCATTGAAACCTCATCCCGCTCCTTCTACCCTCTGGAGGAGAGGCCTCAGCTCTGTGTTTTCTGCAAACCTAGTCAAGCGGTGCCAAGTGTAAGAAGGTACCATCTCCCTGGCTGCCTCAAGCACCTCCAGTAGGACAGTTTAAACTTCCAGTTCCATGGGAGGCAAGAGAGAAGCCAGTCCCTTGGGGAGTGCAACAAAAAGCCAGGGACGTTGGACATTCACCTCATTCCATCTCTCCTATTCCCTCCATTCTCACAAACTCGTAACCTTGGTACTGGGCTGTGCTGGCTTGGTCAAGGGGCTGACAATGGTGGAGCAAAATTGCTCCTTTTACTCATTTCAGTGTGGCCAATCTTGGTTTTGTGCTAAACTGTGGTACTGTGACTTTTTAACTGGCATCTGGGCCTCTCCTGAAAGTATTTTGGTCCTTACGTGGTTATTGAGCCACTGTTTATATGGGGGAGCAAAGACTGAGACGTCCTATTCCGTCTTTGGTTGATGTCACACTTGCTCCTAAATATCCAAATAAAATCTCCCAAATTCTCTGTCTATTATAATACATTGAGTTACAATTGTCTTTAATATTAACATAACACAGCATCAATGTTTAATCCTACAAGTTATCAAAAGTCCTGTGTGCACCCTTTCTCTGAAGTTTTTTTAAGATAATTTGAACCTCAAATTTCTGTGGTTATCTCTTGTTTCAAATTCACTTTTTCTAAGTTCTCACTATACAGGTATTTTTGTATCACATTCCGTAGATCCTCTCCTATTTTTTTAACCTTTGCTAATGAAATTTATCATTTCTCCTTCATTTTCTGAAGATTGGTTCCTAACTGAAGTTTGGATATAATGTTTAAGGATGACTACAAAATGAGTATAATCCAGGAATAGGCTGACCAGACATACCATTTTAACCAGAACAGAAAACGAGGGTACTGTCCCATTTCAAATGATACATGTGGTCAGCCTTTTGTAAACTTGAATTTAGCACAGTGAGACTAGGCTGACCAGACGTACTCTTTGAAATGGGACAATACTGTTATTTGCTTTCTCATTTAAAACGGTACGTCTGGTCAGCCTATCTAGGATTCACTTAAATATCCTCTCTTTTACATATCAATTTTGTAAAGACCACGCACTCCTGTCATGAGCAGTTGTTGTAAGAGGTCTTTTCTAGGCCCCACATCTTGATAATAACCCTGTTTAGTTGACCTTTTTCTAGACACTTCTTCTGAGCTTCAAGCCAGTGTATTTAGCATATATTAAATCTACTCTTTGATATTTCAGGGGTATCTCAAATTCGAATATGTAAACTAAGTTCATTATCTTTCTTTCCAAGATAGAACCTCTTTTAATATTTCTTATCTGAGTGAGTAATTGTAATAATTTTGCTATTTGCCTATTGTTTAAAAAGCAGTGATATATTTAGTCATGTCATGGAACAATGTTGTATTCAAAGCAGCCCCAAACTAAGAGGAATTCTAATATTTTCATTATAAGTCTTTCAAATATTTTAGGAGCTTCAAGTACATTTTTACCTAAACTAGATTTTTAGCCACCTGTCATCACATAGCCTTGTGATTGCAAAAACTCCTGGAAGGTTCTTAATTCTCCTACAAATAAATTTCCTTTCAATCCAGGTGTCTTATTCTTATTTTTATTTTATCTCTCTTATCTCTTATTCCCTGCTGTACCTTACATTCTTTATCTCACAGGTAATCACATATTCAACATTTTCTGGCCCAGTCCAATTAGGGAGTATTTTGATTTTTCTAAGGTCTATTGTCAGTCATTTAATTACGATGACAAAACTTGCCAACTGTCTTTCTTGCCTTAGATGGTGTGTGAATGGAAGAGTAGAGGATGAACAAAAGAGAAAAAGGTTGATATTAAACATATATGGCAAGAATCTCCTCTTCTGGACCCCCACATGTTAATAATGTTGCCCCATTATATGCCTGCATTGTGTTTATGTTCTTTTAACTTAAGAATTGAGTTTCTAAAACCTCAGTGACAAAAGTTTGCTAAAAAACTAACAAATATTACTAAGTTTCTGCTAGTTATCTTGCATTATTAATTTGCTATTACTCTTAGTTTGTAGCTTAATTTTGAGACTGAGAGGAGTGTTTTACTAGACTTCTGTCATAGAAAAGAAAAAAAACTTTGGTTCTTTTCTATTGTTATTTGAAGGTACTACAAGGCAACTTCTCGCCTCAGTATACCTTCCCCAATACTTGAGTTTCTTAAAAAGCTGAGAGATTGTTTATATGAATACTCAAGGATATTAGAGATTTTAGGTTATAAATTATATATAATTAAAATATAAATACTTAAAAATATATCTTTATTCTACTTTTTACTTTATAAAGATGGTTAGGTTTCTGTTCTTGAATCACCCATAAAAATGTGTGGAGAGAAAAATGTATTTTTCAACTATCCTAATGTTATTCAATATTGCAAAAATTTGTAAACAGTACAACAATTTTGATATTTTATGTGCTGTGTTAAAGGAGCGATATGGAGACATATTAACATATGAGGGTTTTCTGGAACGTATCCATCCATGTAATATAAAAAATAGAGGCATCTATGGTTGAATTTTCTTTGCCAGACAGACATATACATCTTAGAAATGGGTTTATATTTCCTTAATGTAATAAGTTCAAATAAAATCACTAATATAAATAAAAGCTTGTACTTTTATTTATATTATTTCTGTTAAAATTTTGTACTTTTAATTATATTATTTTAGTTTAAGGTATTACAATTTATGTTTCATTACATTAAAACAACATACTTCATTTTATTATGTGGTTATTAACTTTCTGTTTTCTCTTAAATGTATCAAAATGCTTAAGTTACTAAATAAATCTTTATTTCCCACAACTCTTTGGTAAATACTTTTTAAAAGATATATAATTTGTATGAAAATAAAGAGGTAAACTTTTCAGTTCTCATTGTTTCCAGACATCTTTAACTTCTCTCTTGTTTAAATGAAAAACCATAATTTAATAATGTCACTAGCATTGGAGTTACAGAAAACCTTCTCCAAGCTCTAGTATTGCCAAATGTTTTTTGAAGGACCACTGAGGCCTCAGTTCTTCTTTTAAAAAATAGAAATCAGATGATAATTCAGATAATCTTCAACTCTAAATTTTCAGAATATATAAAACGGGGACAGCCCAGTTACATTGACTGTTATTTTACTTCTACTTTTATTTTTCAGAGAAGAAGGAGTTAAATTAGATGAAAGGACCAACTGGAAATGCCTCTAGACTGAGACTACCCAGAATTGGTCTCAGGGTCTGAAAGTCAGTTTTGTAGTTTTGATACGAGTTGAGTTACCGGTCAAAAGTTTGACAAGGATATAAATGTCAAATATTATATCCAATATTTTGCATCAATGTGAGCCATTCTAAAAATTAAGCATTGCTAATTTTCTAACATTGATCATTGTACTACCAAATATTAAGGTTTTTTTTTTATCATTTTCACTATTAATTTGTTTATTTAACAAATACTTATTAAGCACTAACTCTGAAGTAGACACTGTAGTAAGCTTTGAAACAAATTGTCTTACCTCATATATCTGACATTATAATGGGAATATGACAGACACTAAATAAAAAAATAAGCATAATAATTATAAAATAAATAAATATACCATTGGATGGAAGGTATCTGGTAAAGCTGATTAAAGCTAATTAATGGTAGCTTTCAAAAAGGAATTAAGAAAAGTATTAAATGATGGGTTTAGCTATATCTTCTGCCAAGAAAATAAAGAACAAAAAAAAATCTCCTGAAAATTAAAAAAATAAAAAAAGAGTGAGTAAGAAGGAAAAGAAATATGACTTTAGGAGTATAATTATCTATTCCAAAGAACAATACAGTACTAACAGGAAAGAGCATTCTTTCTTAATCAAAATAAACCTGATTGAGAAAATGTCTCAGAGATATGTTAATTCTTTAATTGGCTGAGCTATTCACTGGTGAGTTTGTATATTGTCATCTGAACAATAAAAGGACTAAAAGGAAGAATTTAATTTATATTTAGTTGCAAAAAAAAATCTTTCAGACAATTTGTTCTTCTCTTTGATGTCTTAGAAAGACAAGTATGAAAATGAAATGGCAAAGTTTAAAGCTGGTTTTAGGGAGGGTTAGGAAATATTCCCAGTATAGATCTTATTCTGAGTCTCTCTGCTTTTTTTCCCAAATTGGCGTGCTCAGTATAATATTCCTTTTATTTCTATATTTTATTGTCTACCTTGCCATGACCACATTTACTTAAAGTCAATAAAATGAATCAGTGAGTTATTTTGTTTTTATAGCATTGCCCCGTGGTATTTCTGTTTAGGCATTAGCCAAATTGCTCTTTTACAAAAACCAGTAGGTTATGACTTTCTTCCTTTTTATTGACCATAAAATAATCAAATTGTAATATCATATGGACCAAATTTAATTCCCTAAAATTACCTCAGATATGCTCAAAATGAGAATAATTAGTAAATCTGCAAATCAATGGCATATTTATGTAAAGTTGAATCAAATAAGTTGTTCCATTTTAGATCATTGATTATGTAAATATTATGTATCATCAGAGTTTGTTCTTGCTAGAGCATCAGTACTGTGATGTATGTTATTATAGCCCAAGAAAGTTTAAAATTCCCTTTTTAAAGATATGCAAACATTTTATAACCTGAGAATTTAGAAAGACAACAAAAATAATGTGTTGATAGTCAAGCCATATTAGAGATAAATTTTTTGTCATTTAAATAATTGATAAAATATGTATGATATGTTAGGCATTCTGGTATTACATGCCAATTATTTTAATGAGTTTATTAATATAGGCTTTTCAAAAAGTTCTTACAGTAATGTTTAGATGCTAGGTCGAATCCTGCTTCTGTTTTACACCTTTTTTTTTTTTTAAATATCTTGTTTCTACCTAAACCTAGCAAAATCTTTAAATTTTCATTGATCCATAATAAATTATTGATCTTTAGAATCAATTCTCATAAGTCGAGATACTTCAATAAACTCCTTTTTTAATGAGTGCATATCATTTTTATTGAGTTAAACTAATATAACCATTGTGTAAATAAGGAGTACAATGTGTTAATTTAATACATTTATATATAATAATGATTATTACCACAGTTTTAGCTAACATCTCCATTACGTCACATTATTACTGCTTTTTTGTCATGAGAATATTTAAGATTCAATCTCTTAGCAACTTTATGGTATATAATACAGTTCAATAAACTTCTTTATTCCACAATATTTATAATACAGAAACATTCTACATCTGACTAATTCTTACAACATCACTCAATAAAAGACAAAAATATTCTAAAACTATAATTAATAAAGAGGTGTTATATTAGTAAGTGAAATTAACTTGATCCAGTTTTCTGAGGATCTAACGAAGCAGAAAGAGTTGACAGCTGGACAGAATTAACTCCAGTCTTAGCTCTGAGGCAAAAGCCTGGGACTCGATTTTACATATTGAAGTATCACATTACGCAGAACTAGAGATCTTAGCGAACTCTTCCATTTTTTGGTGAGGCAGTGGGAATTTTGTTTTTGTCCATGTGCCTGGAAAGTCATGATCCAAAACTACTGTGTCGTAGAACAAAGGAAAAACATATGAAATGGGAAATTTTGAAATTCTGTTATTACAAATGGACTTCCCTGATCATCTAAATGTTTTAGAAAATTCTTAGAAATTCTAATTTTGATAAACCTTTCTATGTCTGAATTGCTGGGGTAAGCTGATCAATTTTTACTTAAAGTGACTAGATGAATTGCCCTGCTACATCAAGTTGTTTAATATTATTTTGACCTAAAATAATATTTTGTTTTTTCGGCCAAGTTAATGTTGAGTTCTTCTCTCTACAATATTTAAATAATAGATATTCAAAGTGTTAAAGCTCCTTCTGAGCCTATAACATCAGCAAAAAGAGCACATTTAAGTATGTTCATTTAAATTCAGGCAATGTTAATTGAGCTCCTCTTTTGTGACAAGCATTATGAAAAGTATTTGCAGTATACATGGGGAAGAAGAATAGTTCATATATCCAAGAAACTTACTATAGGAAGTAAAAAGTTTGTATTAGTTATCTATGCCTGTTTAACAACTCACTTCAAAATATAATGACTTAAAATAGCACTACTTATTTATTTTATCTCATGGTTTCTGTGAGCAAGAGATTCATGGGTGGCTACTGTAGCTGGATCTGGAGTGCTTCCTGACCTCATAGTCGGATGTCTGGCTGGGTGACTGACAGTGCCCACTCACATGGCTAGAATGTCGGCAGTGGTTGTTGGCTGGGAGCTTTGATTTTTCTCCATCTAGACTGCCATAGTGGGCTGCTTGAATTTTATCATGGCATGACAATTGGTTTCTCCCAGCATGACAACTGGTTTCTCCCATAGCGAGTAATTTAAAAAACCAATGCAGAAGCTGTGTTGTCTTTTATGAGCTAGCCTAGGAAGTCAAATACCATCACTTACTTTATTTATTTTTGTCATACAGGAATTACCATAATTTAATATGGAAATTAGCTACACAAGAGACCAGGACCACTGGGGACATTTTGGAGGCTGGCTACCACAAAATTAAAAAAAACAAATAATTACAAAACAGTATATCAAGGCAACAATGACATTATATAAATGGTAGATACATAGTTCAGAAAAGGGTAAGTTGTAATCATATTTGAAGAAATAATTAAGTTCCAATTTGGAATTGTGCTTGGAAAACTAATAAATTTCCTTAATAAGAAGAACTAGAGCATATGAGTAATGAGTTTGTAGAAGTAAATATTGTTTGTTTTGCTTCCTATTCAACATATTACAAACATCTAAGTCTGTATTTTCATCAAAAGGGTAGATTATTTTTTACTAGAAAAAAATAAGTTAAAATATACAATATTTCCAGATGTGGAGATAAAACTTGAATGTAATATCTTTGATTATCTTTGAAACATTTGCTTTTCAGAATAAAAAGTACATTGACAAATTTTTATTTCAGAACATGGTACTGAGTAATTTTTAAGAGCTAAAATTACAAATTATAGGTTGATACGGAATAAAATAATAATTAGAATGAATAACTATCTTACTACTTTGATTAATGCTAATGAAAATGAACTAAATCAAGGCTTAATGTAACTTACAATTAACCAATTGTTTGAAGGATCAGGATTTTTGTGAGCATCAATAGTGAGTATAGATGACCTCCATAGGTGTGTGATCAGCAACACTGGGAATGTTAGTGTATTGAATCTTTGAGTGACAGCTACCTCAAGCTTGATATTTTTCTAATGATCATTGACAGTATTAAGGGATTTGGATTAAAGTTTAACATAATTAATTAATACATTTATTTTTAAGAACAGAAATTTTCTAATGGAACGTGTGTGTGTGTAACTCACGGATCAGTAAAAATAATAAATCACAATAAAACATTCATAATGTTGAAGCTCTTGGTATTTTTAATTAAATCCCATAGCTAAATATTGGTAAAATATTTAGCCCAAGGTTATAGTTTCAGTTTGTACAATTAGAATGAGACCTGGTTTCCCTGTTCTCTTATTACGCTTTCAGCAGTCATTTCTAATGAAGATGGCAGCCATCATTTAAATACACATCATTAGATAAAGAACATAAATGTCAATAAAACATTTTCTATTAAGTAGAAGGCTGATGGCACCATAAAAATGAAAATTTTTCAAGTTGTAAAATATAGTCAAACTCATAATGGAGTATATTAATATAGTTTGTCATCCTCTCAGTATTCCTTGGTGAACTGAGAAGGAACTTTAATTAAAAATGATTTTGATTGCTTCACATTTATACTTGAATGTTTTCCATGAAACTGTTCTTCACATGAAATTAAGTTAGATAGATGCACAGTACTTCTCAAGTCGTTTTATCTCATTTCATTTTAATTTTAAAAAAATTGGTCTTTATTTGGATTTATGCCACGCAAAGGGCTTGAACTTGTGTGTGCCCAAAAGTGGCATAAGCCCATTTTTGGTCATCTGTGTTAGCCAATGTTTGTGAAAGGTACCTTTTCTGCAATTTTTCAAGAGTTTGCCAAAGGTGTGACACAGGAACAAAATGCCAATTTTGTGTTGTTCCTCCTTATGTTGCCTCACTCATAACACTAATATATGACCCTCCAAATTGGCCCAGTTTCAAACTGCATTTTCTAAAAATAGAGATCTTCTGAGGGTTTTGATTTTCTAATTTCTTGTTTTTTAACTATATATTCATGTATACATTTAACTGCAGCTTATAAATAAATAGCAAAGACAATTAATAAAGATTTCTAATTTCAAGTAAATTTTATTAATATTTAAAATGTCAAGATAAAACAGATGTTTCAGTCCTAAATCAAGAATTTTACTACTCTTAATCTTAGCAGATGTATTAATTCCTCCTGAAAAATATAGACTAGTGATTACCATTCATTTCAGAGCTTTTATTTCAATATACTCTGTTAGGAAAATAGTCATATTTTAAGGTTAGAAATAAAAAAGTAAACTAAGATTAGATGCATAAAAATAAAATACATATAAACCTGAATCAATCTGAAAAAAAATTTAAGGGTATCATGGACTAGGAAATCTAAGCCTTTAAAAATATACCTGTTTTTTTTTTATTATTATTCTTTGGTATTGGGCATTATACAATTTTGGAGGAAAATCACAAGGAAACTGGTAACACCTGCCCCTGCCCACCATGAAAGGCACAGAAGCTCTATACTAAATACAGACATCATTAACCACCTAACTTACTACAGTCATCAAATAAGCAGCTATTTTCAAAAGCAGAAGTAGGAGGCAACCAAGCACGAGGAATTCAAACAGAGTGGAGACCTAAAATTGTGCATAAGGAATTAACATATTTAAATTCTTAAGAAAAAAATATATTAAAATTTATCATGACTAGAAACTTTGCCAAAAATATTTGTGTTCACATATCTTATCAGGTCATTTTCATTTGTAAACCGTCCTTGAATTGAATTCTTATTCCATTAAAATAGAAAGGAAAGCAACTAAATTTCAACAACTCAAAAGATAACCTCAACCATCCCTTTCACCTAAATCCTTCAGGACTTGCTTAAAGGAATCACGTACCCAAATGCAAGTGTACTTTATCAGTTAAATACACTTGTACACACACTAATAAAAGTTACCACTAAATCCCAAGCAATGTCATCCATAGGAAAACCCTGTTGGTCATGTACATAGAGTTGCAATATGTACTAATTTACGTATTTTTTATTCTATAAACATTTTCAGGATAAGTATCAAGTATACAAAGAAACAATAATTTCTGGATGAAACAAAAAAGGAGTAAACCAAGAAATGTGGTGTCATTTAACCTATTAAAAATCCTTTTTTTTTCTCAAATAAACCTCTTTCTCCTGATCTAGGTGTGTACTTTTATCTGAGATAAGTAAGTATAGCTTGATCTCTCTATGACGATAACTAAAAGAGTTGGCAGGAAAATCTCATACACTGAAGTCTGTGAGAAATTTATCATGTTCAAACATTTCAACTCTATACTCAGATATTCGCTCCAGTACCATGGGGACTGCTATTTAACCATTCTGATATGAAAGTTATTTTTATCCTTGTAATGCAGAAAAAAATAATAATACCTAAAGACAGAAGTTCTCTATCACATACTTTTTTATAACTTAGCCAAGCCTAAGAAATAATAGAAAATAATATTTCTATTATTTTAAAAATATTATCTGAAGTTACAACAACAAAAAACCTAATCAGAAAGCTTTCTCCAGGTGTAAATTTGGCAATCAATTCTTATGGCTTGTCTTCAAAAGACAATTCATGAAGGTTGGTTACATATGCATGCATCAGAATAGAGAAAATATATAAAACTTATTTTATGAAAGCAGAACAAATTTTCATTTTTATTCCAGAAAAAATAAAACAAAAATAAATAAATATCTTTATTGCAAACAAGAGTTACCTTTTATAATCAATAGTCAAGAATGGTTGATATTTTTTATTTTGAATATATTTTTAAAATGAGTAAATCAGTAATATATCTCATACAATAATAAATATAAGGTAGATGGCAAATATCACTTGTAAACTTGAATTTTAAACTCGGTAAGATTTTGATCAGCCATCCCACTCATTCAAGGGTTCCTGCTACATCCTCACTACATTTCTCTCAAATGTGAGTCCCTATGTTTGATGGGAAGCTCACTATCTCATGATAGAGGCTGTGGCATTATTTGTTCGAATTGTTAATACATTCTACTTTAAGTTCAAATACATTCTTTAATAACTTGCACTCTACAGTTCTATTAACTGCCTGTGAATAAATAGACAACAGATTTACTTTCTTTTTTACACAGTCGCCCTTTAAATATTTGAAGGCAGTTTCTCTCTAGTTATCCCTTAATAATAAAATTAAAAAACACATTAAATATATTAGATTTGTTTTATTTGATTTTCTAGTGAGCAGTTTTAAGATTTTTTTGAATACAGGTATATATGTTGCTACAGTAATTTGTTGTTCTTGAAGAAATAAACAACTAAAAAATAATAAACGTTAAAGCACCAAAAATGCTGGTATGCTCATTAAAATGTGATTAAATGTTTAAACTTCCAGTACATTAACACTGACATTTTATCTTTTAAACAGTGTCAGGTAATGAAGGTCAACACAAGCAAGCATTCTGCTTTTGGCCCTCAGTTAGAAACACACTGTACTTGGACTTCACAGCAGGGAACTGTCAGGCACTGTTCTCCTCTGTGCTGCTTCTCTCTAAGTACTAGCTTGCAGCTGGCTCCAGCATATGGTAGTATATGGAGATATTTTCTGGGGTCTACTGCCTCAATCACAATTTAATGATTAATTACTGCAGTCTGATGTCAGGGTGAGACATTCAATGCTTCAGGTAAAAATCTTAACTATAGAAAATGACAGCAGGCAGGGTTTTGAAAGCAAGTTAACTTTGTATTTCTTCTGATGAATTACTTGATTTTTCTATCCACTTGTAAAGAGTAAGGTGAAAAAAGACAAAATCGTCAAGTAGCAAACGCCAACAATGACAGGGGTGGTATTCAGCAGAATAGTCTATGATTGTCACTCACAGGAGAATAGTGCAGACAGATACACAATAACTAACTCTCTACTGGAAACCAAGCAAACAACTTTCAATTGACATTCTGGGACATAATGGATCTAAGCTGTGAAAAGAGTCTGCTAACAATGTCCCTAGTAAGCAAATAAGGGTGAGATACATTTTCTTCCAATGTATGGTCTTGAACTGCTTATAAACTGAAGAAAGAGGTGCTATGTTCTTTAGTTACACTTACCTATAAAATAAATAATCTGATAAAAACTTCAATCTAAATTACAGTAGTAGTCTTTTTTACTTCTCAATAATTGCATATAACTTTGGATCATTTATATAGAAAAATATTTTAGTTAAACAAATAAAGAATAATTAACTATCTTAATCTGAATTACGCAACTGAAAATAAACTTTGGACTCTGAGAAATTTAGATCACAGTTTAAAATAATCCAGGAATTATTAAAAATTTTAATATATTAAACAAATCTGTATTTTACTCAAAATGTTAATATTGTTGATTTCCTATAAAGTAAATCATTTTGTAATTTTTCTCATTTGATATCTATTTTTCTTAATTATAGTTACTTTGAAACAGGCTCAAAGTATTTGTAGGGAACCAGAAATATAAAAAAAGTTCTTCTAAGTAGCTGTTATTCAATGGTATTGGTCAATATTCTTTGCGTGCAGCTTGGCAATGGATGAAGAGATGATTGGAAATATTTTTAGAGTGTAGAACAATTTACTGAGACCAATTGGATTATAATGCTCATTTGTGTTCCAGCAGATCACCAATCTATAAATGAATTCTCTTTCAAGTGGACATTTATAAATTTATTATTTAGAATTTGGAATATACTTATTTATTCAATAATTTTATAAATGTTGGTTAAAGTTCTAGGCTGGACTGCCAAAATATTTTTAACTTAAAATTAAATGTGTATCTTCACAATAAAAATATAGTAATACACATTACTGTGATATAATACATGATATTGCAATTACAAGCCTAGTAACATTTATGTTTGCTTTTCTAAAATGGTGTATACATTCCAATTTGGGATTTAGGGATCACAAGTATTTTCATTTTATATTCTTAGCAATGAATAAAGATATGCCTTTTATGTCAAACTCCTTCAAATTATTCTGCAGATGCCTATCACAAACTTATGCCCTTCATTTTAAATAAGTAGGGACTATGATCACCTCTGAGGTATTTCTCTAATTAGAAGTAAAATAAGAAGACAATCTCAATTCATTAACTATATATAGAATTTTATAAGGAAGAATTAAAATTGTAAATGCCTTTTGTTTTCCTCTGCCATAGGTAGATATAGAGAATCAAAATGGAAATTATATATACACCCTAGAATACAGTAAAAATATTGTCTATTTTTATAACGGTCTCCCCAACATTTAAGTATTTTTAAATTTATTAAAAATTGTAAAAGGCAATTTACTTTGTTTCTGGTCTGTTTGTCTAAATTATTTAAATATTTAAACTTCATTGTAGATCACTATTCTTCATTTTGAGGATCATTAATGAGCTCCAAGAGAGGTGGCAGAGACAGAACTTCCCAATTCCAACTATTCAGTTGGCAAAAAATATGCATGATCAGAATTGGATGATTTGACCTATTACTCCTAGAGTGTTTTCAAATTCCTCATAGCGCTGCTACAATTTAGCTCTGCAATGCCATTTCTTGGAAGAGCCACAAAACACTAGAAAAAAAAAATGAAGAAATTGGTGGAGGAAATTATTTGAGGCCTGCCTATTTTACCGGGTCCTCAAGAGAGTTATGGTATAAACGTGAGAACTACTGATATACGTTAATCTTGAGTCTTGTTGAAATTGCCGTGCAATCACAAGGTAGGCAAGCACAGTACCTAACCACAAATATAAAAAGGGTACCTAGCTCATTCAGCCTACTCTAAACTTGAAATAGAAGCATTCTAATTTCATTTCGTTGATCTGGCGTATTTATATCCCCAATTTAATGAAGCTTGAAGAGTCAAACTAGTAGTGTTATGATGAGTTAACACCACAGCTTTGATTGCTCACCATCCAAATAGCAAAATTTCCTAATATCATTTTATGGGAGTTAAAAGACATTAAACTAAATATGATTGCTGCTCCATAAAACGGTAGAATAGTTTTCCTTATACTGTATATATGCAAATACAATATCCCATCTCAACCTCCAGTGCCCATAGTAAGTTACCCTTACAACTTAGATTGAATAACTATTATTGGTTTACAGGCTTCTAAATCTCACATTTTGTGTAACTAAGACAGAGAGAGCTAAGCTTTCAAAAAACAGAACAATGCTTTACACACAAGACCATCTTGTTTAAAAGCTTTGCCTCATTATGCAAAGAATCCTTACCCATTTGAAATAAATTCATAATACACACTGAAGACAATGCATATGACCTGAAAATTACAAAGAAATCTTCTTAATTTCAAATGTTTCATTTACCTCTCATTTCTTCAGAACAATGCTAGAATGGAGGCAAGGGATTCAGGGGGAAGAAAGGGGGGATTATATTCTAAAAGTGCTAACTCCAGTGAATATATACTATAGAGACATTCAATTTCTAGCATTTAGGAGCAGCAGTAAATATATAAATCTTTATCTTATCAGTCACTCAGAAATCACCAGATTACAAAGCTCTCCAATAGTTATGAACATCAGTATATACACCTTAGAATTGCAGAGACTGCATGTGAAGTTCATTTGTTTCCTTCAAATTCATTGATGTAAAAAGAATTGTGTAAAGTAGGTAAGTGGAATGATCACAAGATAAGTCCCAAATATGTACCTGAAGGATACGACTTCAGTTGTATGAAAGGTTTTCCCCTTCCCCCACCCCTTGTGATATGCTCAGTAAAATTTCCTTTATGACTTTCTCCACTTTTTTCACTGATATGATGACAACCACGGCAATCATATTTTATAGAGGTATGCTCTTTAATGCACTGATGTGTAAAATAGGTTTGCTGTACTTAAAGCTGCTCTTTACTGGAAAGACTATCTCACAATTACTTGGCTATAATGATAGGCAAAACTTGAAATAGCCTTACTTTGGGTGAGTATCACAAGTTGCGATACATGTCTGGACACCCCACTTGGCCAAACCTCTTTTTCCTTTGTCTCTCAAGAATAGACTCTCTGACAAAACTTTTGTTATCACTGATCGTACCTGAAATTCTGTTTTTCTTTCCAGCCTATTTCCAGTCACTAGACCTTGACTCTTATTTTGAAGAAAAAGTAATATTTATTTTGAATGTTAGTGAAATTAAAAACAATAAGCCTCTCTTTTGAGTCTTAAAATGAGCATCTTCCTATACTTCAATTGAATGACATTGTTTATATTGTATGGTATCAGAATTTAAATCTACTAAATTATCTGTATTTAATATAGAAAGCAAGTGCTTTGAAATCCTGGCATCAAAATTAAAATATTTATCCAATCATTCAAAAAATATGTAGAAAGAGCCAAGGCAAAAAGGATATCATTATTGATAGGAACCAAAATATCTGAGAGTTAAAGTCCAAAATGAGTAGCAATAGACTCATATACCAATTTTCACAGAAAATTTCAGAACTCTTGAAACCACAACTATGTTAAGGACTTTAAAAAAAGATCAGAATATAGAGAAATTAGAATATTTCTCTGAGAAGGCTATCTTTCAACAAAGGTGATCTGTAGGAAACCTTCACCCAGGCTAACGGGATATGATGTTTCCAGAAAGTACCCTAGCCCTTATCTTGGGCACATAGTAAATTGAATCTGACTTCTGCCTGAGAAATCTAGAAACAAGAGAGTAACTCTTCTAGTAGTGGAAGAGGGGGCTATTATTACAGTAATATGCTGCATTCTGAATATGCTGGAATGAGGATGCAAGTATTCCTATGCACCAGATGTGAGCCACATAAGTGGGAATATTGATTCAGAAATATCTTGGATTCTATTATATCTAAAAAGGTGACCTACAGTCTAGAATGACCTAGAAGAAAGAGAAATTTTGGGGTATGAAATAGGATTTCTCAGTTTTCCTGCAGAAGGGATCTTCAGGAGACATACTCACAGAATCTCAGAAATCTACCAAATAGCCTTTGGAGAGGAAGAGTCAGACTTAAAATTCTGCCAGGTTTAGAGAAACTGATACAGCTCACAGGATATCATACTTGTAAAAAAGTGTTTTCTTTGCCCTTACCATTTATTCATTTTTCCCCCCTGACTATTCAAGTATTCCAAACTGGCTAGCAAAGTTGCACATAGGGTCAGAATGGGATTATAAAAAGAAGATCAAGGTAGACAGCTGGAGAAGAAACCCATGAGTGCCCCTTTACTAATGGAGTTCTAATTTGAAACACTCAGGCACTAGCTGGATGTAGAATGAAAATATTTAATACTGAATCAAACAAAGACTTGAAAGGAGATTCAATCATAGTATATGTCTGCTGACACCATTTCATTTTGGCACTTCAAGGATGAAAGTTAGAGCATTTGTTATTTCAATTTTTCAGTGAACAACCACTCTATATTTTTTGACCAGCACAAACATTTATCTTGGTTTTGATCTGTAGTTATTACTATCAAGCAAATTGTAGCCAGACTAGAAGAAAAAAAATCCCCAAATAACACATTTGTTTCTCTGGAAATATGAGGTCTGACAATTAAGTTTGCAAACTCATCCTGGAAAAAGTGCTACATACCTCACTGCTGAATATCACTACAGTCACCTTCGAAGTACTCCCCTTGGGAAACCATGCACCCATGCCAGTGCCTAGACCACTCTTCAAAGCAATTTGGGAACTCTTTCTGGAATAGCCATCAGAGCTGTCATTATATTACCCTTCATGTCCTGAATGTCATCAAAATGTCTTTCTTTCAGTATTTCCTTTATCTTCAGGTAAGTATGGAGGGTGTTTCAATACAGTTCTTCATTTACTGACTAAAAACTCCCTCACAGACACTGCCATGTGAGCTGGTGCATTGTCGTGATACAAGGGCCATGAGTTGTTGGCAAAAAGTTCAGGTCGTTTTTGTCTTTTCCACGCAGCATTTTCAGCACTTCCAAATACTAAACTTGGTTGACTGTTTGTCCATCAGTACAAATTCATAATGAATGATCTCTCTGATATCAAAAAAGGTTAGCAACATTGTTTTGACTCTTAATTTGAACTGATGGAACATTTTTGGTCACAGAGAATTGACTGACTTCAAATTTGCACTTTGCCACTTTGTTTCAGAGTTCTATTGGTATATCCATATTTTATCACCAGTGAGAAAACGGCCCCAAACATTGCCCTGCCTATCCAAAAGGTCTTGGCAAACTTCAGCTCTCCATTGCTTTTATTCATTGGTGAATTACTTTGGGACCATTTTTTTGCATACACCTTTCTAATGCCAGGATTTTCAGTTAAGATTTTTCTATTCTCTATGGATGTTTACTTGGTCTGCTCTGCTTCTCACAGTCAGCCAATTATTTTGATGCATATTTGATGAATTTTTGCAATGTTTTCATCAGTTCTGCTCGTTACTGGCCACTGTGACCTTTCTTCATCAGTGACGCTTTCTCTCCCCTCATAAAAATGTTTAATCGATTTATATACTGCCATGTTTTTCATGGAATTATCCCCATAAACTTGAACTAATGTATCCTTGATTTCACTTCCCCTTTTGCCAAGTTTAGTAAGAAATTTTTTTGCAGGGGGTAGTTCCCTGGCTGGGAATAGCACCCAGGCTGCAGCGTTGAGAGCACCAAAGCCTAGCCACTACACCACCAGGGAACACCCAGTAAGAAATTTAATGTTTGTTTGTTGCTCTAATTCAAGCTCCAATATTTTCACGATGGCACACAAAAACTCACAATAGTAATGAACGCCACTCAGCAAGACACAGCCACATGTTGACACAAACACAGCTGTGAGACACAGATACACCAAGGTTATGAAACCTGACAAAGTTATACAGTGCTGCTAACTACAAGCGCATGGTGGTGAGTTCACGAACTTAAATGTTAGATCTTATACATTAATTTCTGCCTTCTTTGTGAATATTTTTGCTGGGTACAAAACTGTACATTGGCAGTTTTTCTAGCAGTTTTCCCATAAAATTCTGGTCTTCTTTGGCTTTAATTATTTGGGGTTTTGTGTTTGTTTGTTATGTTTTATTTTGTTTTTTTTGAGAACTCAGCTATCATTATTATCGCTGATATAGAGCCAATAAATTTTCTTTTTCTTGGCTGCAGTCAAAATCATCTTTATGTTATTTTTTAAAATATCATAATGTGATATTTTATCATTTCACAAATATCATCATTTGTGTGATGATCCTTCATGTGGGGTTCTTCAGCTTCTTAGTTTCTTGAATTTGTGCTTGATATATTTCATCATTTTGCAAAATGGTGACCCTTATCCCTGTAAATATTGTTTCTATTTTCTCTCTTCTTTTCTTCTGAGACATCAGTTGCATGCAATTTTTTTTTTAATTTTTGGGTAGTTCCCTGGCTGGGAAGCAAACCCAGGGCCGCGGTGTTGAGAGCACCAAAGCCTAGCCACTACACCACCAGGGAACTACCTGCATGCGATTTGAGATCTCTTCACAATGTATAATGTATTTTTTACCTTTTAATAACGTATTTTATACTCCCTTGTCACTTCATGCTTCAATCTGGACATACTGTTTTAATCACTAATTCCCTCTTTACTTTTTGCTAATGGCTGTTACAACCATTCACAGAGATCTGAATTTTAGTTATTGTATTTTAATCACATTTTTATTGTTATTGTTTTGAATTATCTGCACAAGTTCAACATTATTACATTTTTATTTAAGAGTCTTTACTAATTTCAATCTTTTGATGTATTCTTTGCTTTACTTTTATTTTTGTGTATACCTGGTTATTTTCTATTAAATGGTGGCCATTAAGAATGAAAATGTTTAAGGATCATGACTTTAGTTTATACTATCTTCACAGAAGGTCAACTTTTGATTTTGACAAAATCATATTGGTAATGCATCACCTTTATCTAGTAGATATTGAACTGATATAAAAGTTCACTGCATTTGTTTTAAGAACAGCTCAATATCCTGTTTACCTTTTCATTACAGAGTAGCCATTCAGGATCCTAATCTAAAGTACATAGAATTTACTGGTGAATTTTGGACTCCAATTTTTGCACATCTAGCCCCATTAAACTCTCAAAAACTTCTCAATTGTTCAACTATAATTCTGAAATCAGTAAAAACCAATAATGAAAAAGTGGTGCCAATGTCTGGCTCTCCTTATTGGGCTTCCCTTATTTCTAGAATTTTATCTTTGCCTTCAAGTCATTGTGTCCCAGGTATCTGATGCCTTTAACTATATATATACACACACAGTAGATTCTCAGTTAACAAACACCCATGCTGGATAAATATAGTATTATTTCTTTGATTTTTTTCTGTTGATTGCTTGAGTTATGGTTAATGAAGAGTCCACTGTATATGTAAGTTTCAAACATATATACACACATATATGTGTATAATTGTACACATATATTAAGTGCAACTATTTATAACATTATATATACAATGTGGTGCATTTATATGATTATACTATATGTTATGTATAATTATATATATTTAATTTGGTATATTTTATTATTTTTAGTGGGAGGGTGGTATAAAACAGGTAGCTCTCCATTGCTAGATGTAGAACATATGACTCATTTAAAAAAGAAGAGAGAAAGAGAGAGGCAGAGAGACAAGGAAAGAGAAAGAGAGACAGAGACAGAGAGAGAGAGAGAGAATATACATGCTTTTTGAATTTCTATTCAATGTTGGTAAGAGTGTTCTCATTTGAATCCTAAACTGAGGTGAGGTAACCACGGTCAATTAAATACATTTTAGAAATTCTGTTAAAATGTTTTAAGTAATTTTAACAAATACAAAAACCTCTGCTTCGACATTCCTATTATATGTAGCCACCAAATTCTGATGAGGAAAATACCTTTTCCAGGTGATGACAGCTCTGAGATAAGTGCTACAGATTGTCATTCATGTTGATGTTTGAGAATATTTCTGTGGCAATACCATACAATTACACATATGATCACAGCCTCTTGTGAAACAGAAGCAGCAGAGGTTGTGGGTTTTATGTCTGAACCACATGAAGTCGTGGACATAATTAGTGTCATTTATTTTTTGGCATATCAAATTTCTTTACAAATTTCATCCCTTGTTAAATCTAGAATAATATTCTTATTAGAGTAATGTCTAATTTACAAGTAAAGGATAAAATATTAATGAAAAATAGGAGTTCCAATGATGAGGCACTAGTTATAATTGCAATATTTGGATCATTTCTCTATCTGGGATAATTTCAAGTTATAATTCTTAAACTCATCATTTGACTCAGATTAACATATGCCTCTAGGTTTTAAATTGATTAGACAAATAGCTTACAATTTAAAAATAATGAAAACTGTTTTCTGTATACATGCTTCAAAATTAAAAATCCTAAATGATTGAAAGTTTTAATAGGAAAGTAGAAATTAGATGGGTGCAGAATTTTTAGATGTGTGTGAGGTAAAAATAAAACTGATAAAGGTTTTAGTCTTTTATTTGGTCACATTCTCTCCCACTCAATATAAAATAATAATAATAAATAAAAAGCATAGTACTTGTACATTTGCACATTTGTAAATTCATGTTTATATATTGTTCACAATTTTAATATTACCAATAGTTTGCTGTGCTCATACAATGTGTTATGTATTGTTATAGCCTCTTTGTAGTCCTCTGAGGAATATATTAATCTTCTCTCCTATTTTTGAGATGGGAAAATTAATACACTGAGATGTTATCTGGTTTTTTTCAGTTTGAACATTTGATAAGAGGCAATCAATTCACTAAACCAAATTACAATAGGCTGAAGTGTGTAAATGATATTCTAAAGTTTAGACTCTCAAGGCAGTGACTTACTAAGAGAAAAAGGTATAATATCTTAATAATTCAATTAATAATTTGTTTATTAATGAAATGGCAATGTTAATAAAAATGTAGTTTATGTTATACTATAAAATACGAACATTCTCTCTATGCTAAATTCTCAAATAAGCAATACTAGTAAGTGTATACAAATGACAAAAGAAACTAATTATAAGAAAAAATTAAAGTTAACTGCCTACACTTGTCTACATGCTATCACTTCCATTGTTTTAAGGCACCATTTTAAATTGTGTACATTAAATATTTCTTTTTAACACAAACATAATTTGCATGACACTGTGATTTCTATAAAATAATTTAATTCAAAGAAAAAAAGCAGTACACGGAGATAATCAGAAATGTTCTTCTACTTCCAAGAAGTCTTCTGAGCACTAGAATACTTCCAAGTCCAAGTGGATATCAAAAGCATTTAATTAAGAAAAATTGGGAATGGAGCTACCATTTGACCCAGCAATCCCCCTTCTGGGGATCTACCCAAAGAACTTGAAAACCTTTGTCCGCAAAGACTTATGTACCCCAATGTTCATTGCAGCACTGTTCACAGTGGCCAAAACATGGAAACAACCAAAGGTCCCTGCGACAGATGACTGGATAAAGAAGCTGTGGTACATATACAC